>JANEHU010001709.1:0-59843 GCA_027563435.1 Nasonovia ribisnigri
AGCGGCAAAAAATGTAGACGTTGACAATTTAAATCTGAAGATACAAATGTTGTTGCCAGGGAACTTGGTATCATATAAATCTATTGATACAGTTTGCGACGACCGCGAAGCAGTAAATTTTCCCACAGAGTTTTTGAACTCACTGGATTTGCCAGGCATGCCACCGCATAATTTACAATTAAAGGTTGGATCTCCAATTATCTTGCTTCGTAATTTGAACCCGCCCCGGCTGTGCAACGGTACGCGATTAGTCATTCAAAAATTAATGAAAAACGTGATCGAAGCCAGGATTTTAAATGGCAAGTTCAGAGGTGAAAATATACTCATACCACGGATTCCTATTATACCTACAGATGTGCCAATTCAATTCAAACGTATTCAGTTTCCGATTAGATTGGCATTTGCAATGACTATCAACAAATCCCAAGGTCAAGCGATGTCTGTTTGTGGATTAGATTTGAGAACACCATGTTTTTCACACGGACAATTATACGTGGCATGCTCTCGAGTGGGTAAACCATCCAGTTTGTTTGTGTTAGCTAAAGATGGACTAACAAAAAATATTGTTCACGCTATAGCATTAAGAGATTGATATTGTTTAATAGTGTTACTGTCGTAATTGTTTAATTAATGATATATAATTTAAAGGAATAAATTATAATATAACTTAAAAATAATGTTTGCCTTTTGTTATTTTTATATTCCCTCATCGTTCACAGCGCTCCATGCTTATTTCACGCATATACCACATTCTTACATACATACAATATACACATTCTAACATACATACATACTTACAATAAGTAAGCTATTTTTTGTCTACACTAGAAATTACTAGGAAATTATTTATATGGCAAAACAACGTTTGCCGGGTCAGCTAGTAGTGTATATAATATTATATTATATAATAAATAATACATAAATATTTACTTTTTGAATAAGGTCCAAACAAATGTCGTTGACATTTTGTTTACAAAAAGAAAGCCATAATTCTGTATTTTCAATAGACCAATCAGATACATCATGCAAAAGACAAAAAGTATCCAATTTATGAAGTGTGCTTTGTAATTGATCAAGTAAAAATAATAATTTATTTTCTGATACTTGTGATGAGGATTTTACTCTTAATAATGCATATCTTAAAAGTTTTCTACATAGAGTAAAACTAGGTACAATTATATTGAGAGCACAATTACCAACAAATGTGTGATCCTAGACAAAATAATTACCTTTAAATTAGTTATGAAATTATTTTTAAAATGCATAATTCAATCATTTACTTTAATTTTATTTAAGTAATCCATCATTTCATCAAATGTTTCTTGGATGCCTTTGGTTCCAGGCTGCCATACATCTAATTTTCCCATAAGTCCTTTAACTTGTTCTTTATATACTGTTTCTGGATCAAGATTAAAAGCAGCTGCAAAATTTCGAGCTTCATCATATTTGCCTCGTCTTAACATTCTTGCCAAACGTAAATCGGGTTGACCTTCAGATATAAGTTTTACATGTAATGTGTTTATATCTTCGTCTCCGTGTGCTTCCAAATACAATATGCCATCAGATGTGCTTGGATAGTCAATGAGATATGTTAATGATGATGTCGGAAGCTTGAATGTTACACTAAAATCTGTTTTAAATAAACATATATTTTAGTTTTAAGTTAACATATTAGTTATTAGTAATAACTTATTACTATAGATGCAAAATTCCTCCTGAAATTGCCATTTATTTCTTTAAAAAAAAATATATTTCAGGCCATTTAGTTGTGTATTTAGAGATACTAAACTGATTTTATTTAAATTATGAGATAAGAAAACTAAGGTATCATAGCATTTCCTATTAAATCTATAATAATTGATTACAATTTTTGCATTCCTTACTTTCTTTTTAATATTATTAAATAATTTTATCTTTAAAACATTATTTTTATATTTTTAATACATAATTGCATTCAACATAATTTCTTCAGATAAATAATTATAAAAGATACATAAAAACTAGAAAGAAATATTAATAATATTATGATGATTTTAATCTTGAACATTTATTTAATTGTGAAGTAAAAATATAATGACATTAACTGTTTCAAAAAACAATAAATATTCTCTTCCGGTGAATGGCGAGGCGACGTGACTACTAGGAATGTTACCTAACATTATTAATCCGGGCGACCGTCTTATAGATGCGAACTTGTGGTTATTAATATTGGGTACAGTTGTAATTTATTAGTAGTCACATCGCCTCACCATCTATTGAGAATAAATATTTTGACCGAAAAACCGGCCAGTGATCAATCTATAGTATTAATAACCAATGATAATATTAATTAATCATGTTTTGTCATACTTCATAACTATGGGTGAGTATATTATAAATGGGCAGGTTTATTAACAATGATTTGAGATGAGTCAGTCTTGAAATCAAAAAATTATTTCTAAGATTTTAGAACAATTGTGTTTGTTTCGTGTTACCAAAGATTAACAAAACAAAAATATTAATACATTAAACTTCAATGTTGTCTAACTTTAAAAATATGTCCTACTAAAATTATCATACATATTATATTATAACTTTTATGAAAAAATGCTTTATTTTAACAAATTTTCAACAATTATTTCATCATATTTTAAAATTATTTGTTATGTTAATTTTGCTTACTTTGGAAACTTACTAAATTTGTGCCAGATATCATATATTTATACAATATTCACATATATTTTACTACTTAATTGTTATTATACATTGAACTTCAGTTTATAAACATATATATAGGTGAATGTTAGATCAATACTTATTACTTCAATACTACATATTATGACATTGAGGAACATTTGAACATGGATACATTAATAAAAGATGTCTATGATGTTTTAACTAATAAAACTGAAAATGAATTACCTTCACAAGATAAATTTGTAAAATATCAGAATACATATAGATTGGAATCGAAAAACCCATTCAATGAAAATAAAGCTTTGGCGGTAATAAAAAATGAAATAATGAAACATTTAAACAATGAAACTAGATATGATCCAGATGAAGCAACAAGAATCTCTGCAACTTTGTCACTCAGTATTCGAGATGAAATTTATGACTTGGATTTTGAAAGGTAAAATGATTTAGTTTTTAAAAAATATGGACCTACTTATATATAGACATATAGTAATTTGTAGCATTGGCCTTTTAAATTATCTTAATTATTGTGAAACTATCAATGTCCTAAACTAATAAGTTTGAATTATTTGTTATAGTAGTAATATGTTTAACACATTTTTATATAACATTATCTATTTATCTAAACTTAATTTTTTGTTTTAAAATCATTTAAAAAAAATCTTTTTAACCTAACCAAACCAAAAGAAACCTGTAGATTTTTCAAGCTCAGGTTGAGAAGATATTTGCAAATATAACATAGCCAACTTGAACCTCTTCTTTTCTCTTTCTTAAGTATAAAATTATTAATTTAATTTATTTTCTTTCTCTTCTTTTTAATTATTAAGAAAAAAAATAATATGTAATATTTGTATATACTATTTTTACAAAATGTTTGACATTAACTGATAAATAAATAAATAATGTTACAAGTAATAAGGTATCACTAATATTTATTAGTTTTTCAAAAATAGTTTCTTTTTTTTAAGAGTTTTTCCAATATATTTTCAAGTAAATAGATCCCTCAATTATCTAATTGAAAATCTAAGCTTGTTGGATACTTTGGAGACGTAATTTTTTCAAGTGTGATATTGTTATATTATTGTTACTATGATACATAATTACAAAATTTTTACTAAAAAAAATTAGCTGATTTATTTATTGAGTAAACTGTAAATAATGGAGATATCTGAACTTTTCTATTTTATGGGACATCCCTATTTGTTTTTTTTTTTTTTTTTTGGGGGGGGGCTCAAAATGTTGGTTAAATAAATTGATTGAACTTATAGCAAAATACCATAGCACACTACTAGATATTTTATTTCCTCTGCAAGAAAAGTCTATGAATCATAAATATGTTTTTGTTAATAAGTTACCATGACAACAAAAACCTAATGAAGATTCAATCAGAAACAAAAAACGTGTATCCAGCCCATATACATGTTTATACATAATGAGGGTAGGTATAAAAACAAAAATATTTTAATTTTTGTTTCAGGTATAAAATTGTCTGTATAGTTGAAATTGGAGAGAAAAAATGTCAAGGAATAATGTCTATCGCTAGATTTTTACGCGACTTCAATAAAGATAAATATGTTTATAGCAATTTTGAAAATCATCATTTGTTTGCAACTATTATGGTGGGGGCATTTTATTATGAATAAATTATGTATGATTTTACTACACATAATTGTTCACATTTTTATTACAAAAAATATACCTAAACACTGCTTTCATAAAAACTATTAATTAATATTAAATTACCTGGCATTGAAACTAGCATCAATGAAGGCTTTATTTCGTCAGTTAACAGAAGAATACTTGTAGCACCCATTTCTTGCATCACAGTAAAATCACTAATAGGCACCTCATTCCATTCTTTAACTGGTAAAAATGTAAATGCACATACCAATAACATAGTTTTTGACTCAGTTAGACAGATGATGAAACTGTAATGATATACTTAAACAGTAGTAACAAACTTACAAGCTTGAAAAAAAGAAACCAAAAATTTTTGTATAGACTAAGCAGAATGACATTATAATTTTAAAATATTTAAATACATTTAAAGATATGCTTTATACATTTTCATCAATTTAATTATGATATCAATTGAGGTTGGAGAAGAAAATATAAATTATGTAACGACTAGAATAAATGAACTAAATAGTTTTAATTACCTTTTGTCTTGAGTGAAAACAAGTTTTTTAATTTTGCAGTTGTCTGGGAATAAAAATTCCTTAGACCTCATATTTTCTCCTTCATATAGACAAATGCTGTCACCAGCTATTAAAATATTATCATACATTCCACACACCGTTTTTACCTATTTGAGTTATATAGGTAAAGTTATTAAATGCACATAAAATATTTATTGCGTAAACTTACATTTTCATGGATATCAAATGTATTCAATGTTATAAGATGTTCTATGTTTTTAAAATCACTATCAAGAACAGATTTTTCTAATAATTCCATGACATTGACACAAATAAATCTTAAAATAATTAAAATGTGTAATTTACATAATAAGCTTATAAGGGAAATTTAAAATTTAAAATGTAAAAACTTCAAATTGTTTCTTTGATCTATTTATTACATACTTATTGATAAATCCAGATGACGTGATAACTGTAATATAGAAATGGTTTTCTTTATGAGAAAAGAAGAGACCTACAGGTGATTCCATTTCTGAGGGCAAGCAACTAGGATTTTTTGATACTTTCCTGGAATTAAAATGACATACTAAAATGTATAATAATCATTAACTATCATATTAATTTTTGGAAGATTGTAAATTATATATTTTTATATGAAAATAAAAATAAGAATTTTTGTTTTGTTAAAAATATAATATTTTATTTAATGTAATACCTATTTAATATTTACCATCAATATCTAATGTATAGAGACATGAAAAGTTTTTGTATTATTTGTATCTTATTTAAATATTAGTAAGTATGACTCATTATTAACCCTTTCACAGCTGCATTCATGTTTCTAGTATAATGTACTGTGTTGGGATAAAAATGATATTTTTCAATTTTTTTTTATTTTGTATTGGATATTGTTTAACCTATTAATAATCAATATATATTTTATTTTAGTAATTTTTTTATAGTGTCTAGAATTGTCTAACCATATGTTTATATTATCAATAATATAGCTATTGTTATTTACATCGCTTACTTTGGACGCATATTATTCCTATTATCGGTAATCATGAAGGTGAATTATTTTTTGGTTTAAAAAATAAAAATTATGTGTTTGAAAAAGACTCGGTTCAATTTTAATTCAAACAGCTTGAAGGAAAAAATTAATTTAGTTTGTAAAAATTTTCTTATCTATAGATATTATATAATATTAAATTATACATAGAACATTTTTTTTTAGGCGTAACTTGTAACTTTTAATCTAATTGGTATACGTAAATAATTTTTAAATAAAAATATATTATTTTGATTTGGTTATGTACCTACATGTATTAGTTTAATTATTATTAATTTTTATAATTTAATATAAGTATTAATATGTTACTTGATAAATAAAATTCTTGGGTTTGTAAATGAACAACAGTATATAGTCCAATCATATAGTAATACTATTAAGTAACATCCATCATCTGATATTTTAGCATCCACCATTTGATTAGGAAATCCAAAAGTCTGATTGATTTCTGTAATGCTGGTGTTAAATGAGGTGAAAGATTGACCTCCTGAAATGTACATCAAATCTGATGTACACAAAGCATTGATTCTTAGGTCATCTTTTGATACACATTTTACATCACATGTTCTTTTTATTGTGGCCAAAGTGGTTGTTTCAAATATTCTGCTGTCGCCAATAGCTACAGCACGAGTACCAAAATTTATAGTCTCGTCCGCTGAACTATAACCAATTGTTATACCGTTCCACATTATGAAATCTTATTATCCTAAAAGATCTAATAGAACATAAACAACTTTAAATTTTTAAATTAATATACCTTTCAAACAAATGTATTGGGTACTTACATGTATCGTGTATTACAAAAATTATACTAACATTTTTCTGAATTATTTTCTCGACATGCCTTATGTTATAATCTGTAGGTATTCAATATTGTGTATAATTTGTAGTTTGTACCATAGGTATTCTAATCCTAAGGCTAATTTTAGTATATTTGCCTATAATGTCAAATGACAAGTAATTAAAGATAAATCTAATAATAATTTATTATATTATCTTAAATTGCGACGCTCAAATACACAATGATATTGTAATTTGAACCATAAATTAAGACGTACATCTTATTAAATAATGCGCTAAATACCAACGTACTTTTTTATTATACTTGAATGATGTTTTCAATTGCAGTTAATTGTTATAGAATCTAATGTATGCATACGATAAACATAATATTACCATTATTACCTCATACAATATTGTAGTTCAATAACAATCATTTACAGTCTGCATATTTATCTCTGAAGAATGGAATTTTGGCGCTAAAATTTATCATTAAAATTGATTAAATCAACAAAAAATATCATGTGAGAAAAACATAGATAAATATACCTTTGGAGAAAATTCATTTTTTTTATGTTATCAATGTCCTCATATTATGGCGGCAAATTGTTAAGCACTGATAAATGATAACAGAAATTGGAATTTTAAATTTAATAAAATCTTAAATCAGACTATAATCGCTATTCAGTGTATGAATAATGTTTTGTATTTTTGCAAGTGATTTATTCTTGTGATCGTATCATGTTGTTCGTATTTTCCGAAGTAAATCAATATTATCCAATATATAATTAAATATATCATTTATTTTTTAATCACTGAACTAAATAGGTACATATTTTAGTTCAGTATTCAGTGTTTAATAAAATTAATTGGTGCAGGATGAAATGATGCATTGTATAACTGCAGTTTTGTGAAGGAAGTGAAAATTAAATAGGTAGATATTGATTTTTGAAAGTCAGTGTTTATTGTCAACTTTTTTTGTTTTCTTTTATATGTAGGTACATACTTATGTTGACAATGCGTTGATGGATTGAAAACAATAAACTTAATAATAGTAGTATTTGCCGTATACTTTAATTATTTTAATTTAATTTTGTTAATAATTTACAATAGATTTTCAATACTATGTCTCGAAATCAAATAACTGTACATCCAGTTGATGGACATCAAATAAAAGGTGCAAAGAACATTTTGACTCAAGTACCACATTATTATTTGCCAGGCCTAAATACATATTTGCTCAGTAGCATCAAAAACAGCAATGAAGCTATTCAGTATTATTCTACACCTGATCGTTTCAACCTACCAGTACCATGTATTACACTTTTAGACATAGAACCGAGTAATATTTAATTAATTTGATTATTACTACTAGTTGGAGTATAATTATAATTTATAACTATATTTGTCTTTATAATTGCAGAAATTAATGCAGTTTTGGATATGGTCAATTTAAAAGTACAATGGAAACATGAAAATGAAAAACTATTAAAATTATGTCAAAAAAAATGTATTGTTACTGGTTTACAAGTTATTGAAATTAATAATTCTTACAAAAATTCTTTATTTTAATATTTTCAGTAAGTTTTAATACTTTGAATAACATAAAAACGTCATTAAATACAAATACATCAACAATGTATTCAACAATTCCATATGTCTTGACTCGTTTTACGTCAAATTTAATGGAAAACCCTGATAAATATTTTGATTCTGTAAGCATGAAGTTCAGCTCTTCTTAACATAGTAAAGTATTGAAATAATGAAAATTATTTTATTGTTTCATACTATTAAACATTTTTATAAACCTATTCAAAAAAATAGAAACAAATTTTATTTACCATGCCCCTCACGAATTTCAAATTTTTTTTTTTTCATGTTTTTCATGGCTGATTTCGAAACTGTTTGAATTTTTTTGAGGAAACTATTATTTTGGAACCTTCCTAAATATGCGATTGTATGCATGCTCGTAACACTACTTTACTTTCACCCACAGTACCCATTCCGAATTTAGATTTTTTTTTCATTTATTTTACAAGTTAAGAATGTGCAGATAATGCAGATATTGTGCATATTAAATTATCTTTATGATAATAGAATAAGCTATATTAATTTGTTTTGCAATTATCTTCAGGTAGACAGGCTAATGAGTATAGTATAACCTTGCCTGCAGTTAAAGTAATATAAGTATATAATTGCTCATTACACCTACCGGCTCCGGTCGCCAAACTCAAGGTTCTCCAGACTTCAAGTTGGATGAGGGCTCGGCCCCTAACCCCCAACTTACACGGGAAGGGGAAAGCATACCTGCAGGCAGACGGATAACCTAACAAGTAAACTGAACCTTGTTAGTTAAAGTAACATAAGTATATAGTAAACTCGAGTTCCTCTTCGCAGCATTAAAGGAGTGTTGCTCGCATGCATATAAACATAAAATCACAAACTTACTTTGGATGAATATAACTTCCAAAATTATGGTTTCAAACAGTTTAAAAATTTGAAATTCGTGAGGGGCATGGTAAAGTGCATTTCACAAAAAAAAAATGTCCTTCAATAAAATTGTTCTTCTAAAATGTTTTATAATTTTTTATTTCCTATTTATTTAACTTTAGGAATGTAATTGGTATTATGGGAATACTATTGAAAAATTTCAAATTAATGGAAAATGGTTATTAGCTTGTGCCAGAGGAGTAAACCTTGATATTTTAGGTAATTATGTGTGATGTGTGTGTGTGTTTGTAGCTATAACCTATAACAATGGGTAAGGGTAATATTTATATTTTTTTTCTATGCATGATTAGTTTTACTTAAATTTGTTAATATTTTGTAAATATTAAGGTATATACCTTATGTTAAACTTTTATAGTTTTTTCCTTAATTATGCATTTTTCTGTTTTAGATATAATATCGATTGATAATAATACATTTGAAATAATTCAAAGTAAAGAAGACACATGTTTTAAGGATCCAATTTTTGATATAAAATCTTCAAATTTAAATGGTAATATTGCAAAATTTATACAGTTATCCAATTATAATAAGTTTAAATTATCATCAATCCCAACTATTGTAACTAATTACTAATATAACTGAAGACTGTTTATAAAAATTGATTGCCATGTGATCGCCGGTGGTCATCTGTTATTCTCAAATTGTATACTTATATGATCTCCGGTGCGCCCATTGTTGATCATTACTATCACACTGCATAGACCGCCGGGTACCGTAAATTAATATGGTTTTAAAGTATTAAATTTTCTATGATGCTACAATAATTTACAAAAAAGTGCACATGGTTAGCGGGAATAATTACAATTTATTTGTAAATTGATAGATTGATTTATTTAGATGTAATAAAAATATTATTTTTACTCTTTATAGTTCTTAATACAATAGTACATACAAATTAGGAATAACATGGAAAAATATGTTAATCGTGTGACTGCCGGCGTCATGTTGAGTACAATTATTATTTATAAATGTTTATGTATTCAATTTTACCTTTTTAGAACTAATGATTCGACAAAAAACCAAATTATCTATATTTAGGAATAATTCTGATTTAGAACATTTATTAAATAACAATTCAGTTTATGATAACTGTGATGTACCGTTTGCTGATGCTGATATAATAGCTAACAATTTTTGTACTGCTGATGTAAAACATACTATTAAGTTATGGAAAGACGGGTAAATATGTTTTATAATATTTCCTATTGTAGTTAATCATAAAATAAATAATAAACAATAGAAACAATATAAAAATATTTTAATTATTGTTTAAAGAAATTGTATTCAAAATAAATATTTTGACGTGGTGTATGATCAAACTGATTCATTTATACATTTAAGTTATTTACAAAATGAATCTAATTTAATTGGCATCATCAATAGACAAAATCTTTACTTAATAGATGCTCGGGTAATGTATAATTTATAACTCTAAATTTAGCAGTTTTTACTAAAATACTGAACTTATAAAAACATAATATCAGGGCTCAAAAATTGTTTTTTAAAAACTGGTTTAAACCTCAGTTTCTTCATTTTTCAACATTGTAACTCCAAAACCAAAAGGTCTCAAACACGGGTTTAAAATTTTAGAATTAAAAAAACTGTTCACAAAACTGACCTGTACATATTAATATTGATGACTTCCAATTTATTTAATTATTAACAATATTTACAATTCTAGTGTTGTGGGAATATTATATTTGAATTTATTAATACAAATCTGATTATACTGCAAAATATAATTTATTACCATTTTCTACCCGACTCTCAAATCGATTTCCACAACAGTCACTCAACGATCCATCAGGTTCATCGTCTAGTTGATAAAACTACATTTGTCCTAGAGGAAAAATTATACTGCACTGGTGCTTTCCATAACGTCTCTCAAGCTTTTGATAGAATCTGGCACTCAGGCCTCCTCTATAAATTAAAACATCTCCTCCCTAGCCACTATTATCTGATCCTCAAATCCTACCTTGAAGATCGGTTCATTTCCGTGCGTGTAGGTTCTTCCTTTTCTTCTCCTACTGATATGAAAGCAGGCGTATCACAAGGCGCAGTGATTGCTCCCATACTCTTCAATCTCTACATCTCAGACCTGCCTACCTCACCCCATACCTTAGTCAGCGATTTTGCTGATATTAATAAACACCTCAGATCCTGTCTTAGCTTCCTCAACTCCCTTGAATTGTAGTACAAAACATGGGGAGTAAAAATGAATGAAACCAAATCCATCCACGGTACCTTTGCATTTCGCCAAGGAATATGCCCAACTCTTTATCCCAATAATCAACAGCTTCTTCTTGCTCAGTGTATACAATACCTCGGTATCCTTATTGACTGCTGTCTCACCTAGAAACCTCGCATAGTTAGCAAAACCCGTACACCTCATGACCGCTTCCGACTCCTTCGACCACTTCTAACATCTAAGCTCATGAAGCTCTCCAATAAGCTCCTACTCTACAAACTCCTTCTCAGGCCCATTTGGACTTATAGGATCCAACTATGGAGCACTGCAAAAACTTCTAACATCAACCGCATTCAAAGATTCCAATCTATAACCCTACGTACAATTTTAAAAGCGCCATTCTATGTCTCTAACCACACCCTCCACTCTGATCTTAAAATACCATTTGTCTCTGAACTAGCCAAAACTTACTACAAACGTTTCAATAGCAGGCTGCCAAGCCCACCATAAGAATCTTCTAATATCCGACTTATCATCTGCTTCTATTCCAGGTAATCCGATTAGAAAAATTAAAAGACAGTAGTGTCGTAACCTGCTAGCCTAACAAAATGTTTACTCATGTCGTAGTACCTCCGTTGGGAGGCCTCTGCAGTCTGTCAAATCTGCCTTTTTATTTTTATTTTATTTTAGCTTATACCATAAATTGTTATTAGTCTTTTTTTTTGAAGCAGATTGAATAAAAAAAATTACAAAAAAAAAAAAAATTACCATTCAATAATTTAAAGAACTATAACTAAAATCTAAAAATTAAAAAAAAACTGCTCACAAAACTTTTACTAAAATCAGAAAATTTGAAACTGTTTCGAGCCCTGTAAAATTGAATAATATGTACTTGTTATTGTTGTTAATACTATTTACTTTTCAGATTGATATTTCTAAGCCTTGCTCTATTTATGACCCAACTACTATAATAGAAATTTGTGAAGAATTGACGACATTAAAAAGTAGTCATTTAAATAGTCATAGTATTTATGTAACTTCCAACCATTCGGTTTTAACATTTGACAATCGAATGGGATTTGTTAATAAATCATATCACATGCTTTCAAATTCTCCATCCCTAATTAACATACATCGTTATGAAAACAAGTGAATATTTAAGCTTAAGTATATATTATATATTATATATTAATTATTTAAATTTAAATACATTTTTTAGTTTTGATTCAAATGAAATGTTATTTTTGGGAAACCAAACTGGTGAAAGCCTTGTTTATTTACCCTACACTTCATATCCAGATGGCTTTCTATCGTGTCAGAGCATTGCATCATCAATTCCAAATCCATTACAATCATTACGTAATGTACAACTTAAAGGATATTGCTTAAATCCAACATTATTGGATAGATTTTCACGGTGTTTAACTGGTACTACCATTTATGGTGAACATATTAAAGATTTAAAACTATTTAGTATTAATTCTGCTGGAGATTTATTTGTTCAAAAAGTAAATGATAGTACACCAATAGACGTGACTGAATTTAATAAAAATGTTACAATTAAATCTAAAACTGTTCCAAAACTAAATTATTCTTATAAGTTTGATATGAGTAAACTTTGGCGATTAGATTCGCCAGATGAACACGAGGAAATTAATATTAAAAAGAATAATGTTTGGAGTTTGTCAAAAGAAAAAATGTCATCGTACGTAGACCACCTTGCTCCAATAATATTATCCCCATGGGATATAGATGACTTATCTGAATGGGAGAATGAAGATGAGAATGATGATGACAATGATGATTCTGATTGTGACTATACGACTAAAGTTAATTTTTGGTTTAATAAAAATGACACACTATTGAGGTCAACTGAAACTTTAGAGCCAAGCACTGATCGTTCGCCAATTAATATTTTATCTCAAGCTTCTACTGCAAAAACTGTTCCTTCATCAGAAAATGACAATGATTCCAGTTCAGGTTACATTTTTTTTGATAAAATGTTTGATTTTTCATTAATTAACATTTTTTTTACTTTTGTTACAGGTTTTACAGTTTCTTTAAAATCTGATGACAGTTAATCATCTTAAGTTAAGATATTTAATTTTTTAATTTTATACCATCTAACATTTAAATTATACTTGTATACATAAAAAATTGGAGGAATAATTAAAATATGTGTAACAAAATTTGTATTAATTAGCAATAGGCAGTCAATGTAAATTAGGAACTGAAAATATTGTAAAACATAGTATCAAAAGTATTTTTAAATATGTAATTTTCAATATTTTATTGGTTTAAAAAATTATATTTTGTTAATTGATTTAGAACATTGAATTTTTGTACTAATCATGTTATATAAATAACTAGCTATCCCGCTCTGCCTTTCCTGTGCCAAATGTTTGTTTTTTTTATATAATTAATCTTTTTTGGTGAGTTAAAACAAATTTATATGTGAAACTGAGAGTTACCCTTTATCTACCTATATAGGGGTTGAAAAAATATTTAAAAAATGTTATACTAATAATTCAATTTACTGACCCACACTGACAAACCATCTCAGCTCAGAATCTTTTTTCGTATACAATTATATTATATCATTGAATTTAAATTTAATGCCATCCATTAAACAGTGACACACCACACACTTGTAACTTACTGTAGAGCAGAGCAACATCCACTTGCCCACACTTTTTTTTTATTACAATTTCAAAATCTTAAAGTACACAGTTTTATTAACTGCAAAATCAATTTTATTTTTTCAGTTGATAACAACTATATTATTTTGGATTCTAACAGAGCTTTTTTCTGAAAATGTTGATGGTAAAATTATCAATTTTGGTCTGTTAGTTTATTAACTACGGTCCTCTAAATAGTTTAGTAAATGCATTAATATTTTTAATTGAAATAATTGGTATATATTTAATTTACTAGAGCTAAATAATAAAATTATTAAATAATTATCCAATTTCATATAATTTTACACATTTCAATCAGTAATCTAATCAGTAATGACACACTCTACAAAAAAAAAATGTATTACATTTTAGGATAAATGCCTACACAAAAAAAGTTGGCAAACTTACCTAGTTTATTACTTTTGTTTTAACATCATAAAATAAGTATTATTATTGTAATTATTATAATCATAATTAATTGATTACTTTTCATTTTTTTCTTCACAGTTACTTTCTCAACACATTATAAATTTGGATTCGTTTTTAGTTAGCTAAGGTTATAATGGTATTCGAATATTTAAAGAAACACGTCCTTTTTTGTTTTTTTTTGAAATTCCATATTATCGTCCCAAATAATCATTAAAAAACCACGCGTACTATAGTGTACAACGACATAAGATAAATTCTGTATACTAATTTTTCCAGCTCGGGTACACAGTTACAATACATGCACCTCGCAATTTTCATCGTCCTGTCCCAGAATTATCGATATCTACGTTTAAATATTACCAGGTCTGTTCCAGCACTGGTTTCTGGTTCTAAAGAAACCATTGCCACATTGAGTTCAGTTATGTTATTTGAGTCCGTCGAAATAATCAAGGCGTACGGCATCTTTATCTCGACTTATCAGTGACGAAACTTTACACTTCGACACTACCCCACAAAAAACACCGTATAGTAGCGTATAGACGCATACTTTATATTATTTTATCTAAATTCTACCTTCAGAAGCTCGAAAAAAATTACTGTGAATTTACGCTCTGTATTTTTAATGACCCTAGTAACAACTTATGAGGAACGTTGCACTAAATTTTCATCATTTTTGACCAAGCAAATATTTTTTAATGACAATAATTAAAAAAATAATCGTTTAATAAATAAAAAAAATAAACATTTTTCCTACCCAAAAATAGTTTTTAATATATTTTGATTATTCTAATCATGCATTAAAAAATATTACGGTTATTCGTTTTTGAGCTAGGTACTCTGAAAAACAAAATCAATTTTGTGCAAAACTGGTTTTGAACCTGTTTTGCCTTAATATTATTTTTTTTGACACTTTTTAAAACTACTGGGAACATTTTTCTTCCCCCCCCCCCCCCAAAAAAAAAAAATAATAATAATAAAAATAAAAGTTCCAATAAGATTCACTTTTTTAACAGAAAAATACTGAAATAGAAAATCTCAGTATTTTAACTGCTCCAAAAGCGATCAGATCAAAATAAATTTTAAAATATCATTTGAAAACCAATACATTCATTGCTATTAATTGCTGTATAGGTACACCCAGAATCTAAAATAACCAATAATTATAGGTGTTCTATATATTTTCTGAAATGCGATATGAATAAAATGTGTAATTTTGTGTTTTTACTTAACATTCGAAAGTATTTGTGCAATACTCAATTTCATTTTTAGGCTATAGCAAAATATATGGAATACCTTTGAAAAGTATTTTCTACATAACACAATAAGATATGTTGGCTGGTCTGCTGAACGCACAGCTTAATCGCTTTGTGACCGGGAGAATATCCCGACTTTGCAACGGCGACGTTCGGTCTCGCGCGGTCTGTAGGTGTATGTATGTATATAATATAATGTATAATATATCCTATGGTATCCAACCCCTAACGCCGCCGCGAGGATCAATGCTCTGAATTCCCAAAGCATGAGTCATCGCGGCGCGTTTTCGTATTGTAGCGTCGGCGTCGGCGCATCGATTGGCGAGACGCGCGCGCCTGTCGCCTCCGGTGAGCTTCTTCCCACGTAACACGCGCGCGGGTGGGTGTGTGGGTTTGCGAAAACACGCGCGCGCGTCTGTACAGTAACCACCCCGTAGCGCGTCGCAACCGTCGTCGCCCGGCCACCAGGTGTTGTGTACCAGCGTGCGTGTTTATATAAATATTATACGTATTAGGTGCCGTCCGCGCGCTGCAACTGCTGTAATTAAGACGCGGTATATGTCAAGCCACGCGGCCACGGATCCTTGCAGTTAACTATCTATATGCCATCGTCACCACTATCGCCGTTTTTTCGGCGTGATTTCGCGAAACGAGATGCCACCTCCCCGGTCCCTAGCCGTTCTACCGCTGCAAGTTATGACACAGCAATGAAAAATGTCTAAGAAATTCCGACGGTTCTACGAGACCGCGTTTGATTCAAAAATCAGTAAATCAGACGAAGACCTGCTGTCGGCCGACAAACAGGACTCGGCCATCGCTCACCGTCTGTCCAACCAGTTGCAGCTGTCGGCCAGCGCCAGTTCTGTTCGGCAATACGACGACGAGGACGACGACCACGCTGCCACCACAGCCGCCACCGCAGCCGCCGTTCGTGCCTCACCGTCCTGCAGGATGCAATGCAAAAACCGGTTGTTCGGGTTCCTGTTGCGGAAGAAACGTAGTGGCGGTGGCGGTGGCGGCCGACAATTCAGTAGTGTTTACAAGTACCGGAGTTCGGACAGCGTGGTGACCAGTAGCAGCCTCAGTCTAGAGTCAATCACTAGCGATTCATTGAGCTCACATAGTTCCGAGTCACCGTGTTACAAGCGGTTTCCGGTACCACACATCCTGTCACCGATCTCGGACAAGTCGTCGCAGGATGCCGGCGCTGAGTTTTTGGATTACGAACACCGGAGGTCGTCTGCCGCTGGCTCCTCAACCCCCATCGTCGTCGGGGCTGCCAACACTACTGCAACCGCCACTGCAGCGGTCGCGCCGATCAAGACCAAACCACCTCAATCTTTAGGCCTGATAAAGCTCAACCGCGACCACATGCAACATCATGGTTCTGACAGTGGCATATCCGTGGGATCGAAACCAGGCGATAACTACCAGGAGCTGCTGGACGTGCCGTTCGACATGCCGAAGCTCAGGCGTAGGCAGAAATCCGAAGAGGGCCCGACTACAGTGTCGTCAACGACATCTTCGACGTCATCGTCGTCTTCGGATTGCGCTGGACGTCCGGCGCTAGCACCACCGTTGCCGCAGGGACTACCGTTTGACATGCCAAAGTTGGAGAGAAGACAGACGAATGCCGGCTGCGGTCCCGGTGGTGTTGTGTTGCCGTTCGACATGCCGAAGCTCAGAAAGAGGCAAATGGATAGCTGTGCTAGGGTCATATCCTTAGACTTCGAGGTTGGCAGCGACGAGGACGCTTACAGTGCTCGTTCCGATGTCAGACATCAGGCCGACAGGTCTAAAAGTGAACAGCTCGAAGATCTTCCATTTGATATACCAAAATTAAAGAAAATTAATTTACACAACGAGGGCGAAAAAAAACCGGATAGGAGTATCTTGTTCCTCAGTGTAATACCCAACAATTGTGATGCTGTCAACTCAAATAATAAACAACTATCAAAAACCTTCCAAAACAAAAGTAAGTGTACCCACGGTCTACGGACTTACCTATAGGTATTATATTATCGTGATGATTAATTAATTAATTACATTTTGCCATTTTGGACGAATTATTAGTTTCTTTATTATTGTATTATATAGGTAAGTAACTATTATTAATATAGTTAATTTATATATACATTTTTATTTGTTGAGGTAGTTGTTTAATACTATACAGTTATGCTATGCCTTATAATAAATCTTATAATAGCAGCAAATATGACGTGACTTTTATTGTAAGCATGTACCTAATAATGCAACATAATCGATTTTAGATTAATTAATGGTCACATAATATTATGATCCCTTGGGTTTTAATTCAATGAAATTATATCGTACATAAACAGTATAAAATAATATAATTACATAAATTTGCTTTACATATAGATACTTTGTGTTATTTATTAACTTACTACATATTTTTTTATAACTATTATGGTATGTTTATAATATAACTGTTAATATATGATAAAAAATAGCACTTATAGGTATTTAACCTTTTTGTTAACGATCGTATAACACAAATTTATTTTATTATATTGTATCATATTTGATAAGTTGACTAACGCGTACTCATCTGGCCACTACCACAACAATAAACATAATAAATATAAAATATATAATACGTTAAATAATAGTTAAAATAGTCGTTTCAAAAATAAATTGTCTAAAACTGAACATTTATGTACAGTTTTATGAAAATTACTTGGACACCCTACTATCGCAATGTTTCACTTTCACCCTTGTGTAAAATAACCCCTCGTTGAAAAAGTAGGGATCAAAATACTCATGGATGTATGATGAGGGGAAGGATTTTATGACCCTGGGTATAGGCCATTATTCTAAGTATATACAGAATGATTCAAAATTCAAATCCAAAGTATAATTCTATAAAAAATTGTAAGTAATATTATATAACACTATACATTCTACATAATATATTAATTATATTATGTATTTTTAAAAAAATATAGAGCTATTAATGTTTGTAATCTCTATATATAAGAGAAAGTGTCCCCCTGAGAAATCAACGCAGAGCCAAAACTACCGTACGGATTTATTTGAAATTTTCAGGATATGTACTTATTACTATGTATAGGCGCACTAAGAAAGGATTTTTCGAAATTCAACCTCTAAAAGGCAAATTAAGGGGTGGTAAGAATTCAACAGTTGCGCCATCTATCAAGCAATATCAGCTAATCTTTTGTTTATAAATGGTTGCTATATTATTATTATTATCATTATTATTATTACCTGTCAACCTAAACGAATCGTTTAATTATTTTTTGATTGCTATTTTTTCCGATAATTCTGCTTTGTTTATTATATTACTACTAAATTGTATTTAAATAATACACTGAATGCAAAATACATACATTTTCATCAAATTAATAAAAAAGAAAGCTATATATTTATTTTTTATATTAATGAATCTATATCTGTATATATAAAAAGACTTGTCCTGGGTGATTCATCATCGCCTAGCCGGAACCGCTGGACGGATCTGGCTGAAATTTGGCATACAGATAGCTATTTTGACGTAAGCGTCCGCTAAGAAAGGATTTTTGGGAATTCACCCCTAAAGGAGGAAATAAGGGGTTGTAAGAATACAATAGTGGCGCCATCTATCAAGCTTTATTTAATTTAAATATACTACATTGGTTTAAGTACCTACAAAACATACAAACTTGATGTTTGGAATAGTGGTTCTTCTAATTATCTAGATGTGCAATAAGAAAAGATTTTCTGATATTCGCATTTCAAAGAAGTGGTCAATCATGGATCTTAAGATTCGAGGTGGAAATTGAAACTTTTTTTGTTTATTAATGGTTGCCTTTGGTTGCAGGTTATAATAGTGATAGCAGAAATTAGCATTATTATTATTATTATAACTTGCGGTTGCTCATCAGCTATATACGTTGAATTATTTCACAAAGTTAGCCGTTAGGTACAAGAACGCTGATTTATCCGAAAAAATAAAAAAATAAAATAACCCTCAAAATATATTAATATAGAAATACTATAAAAATCCGGGATAATCAATTATGACTTCAATACTATTTTAGGTACACCGTAATACCGTATAAATATATTTTTCAACTACAAATCTATACTAATGTAGATTGTATTTGATCACCCTCCTCGCTGTGTCCGCAATCTACTGCAAGTAGATTGCCTACCTGATAATATATTGTTTGCATAACCATAAGCATGTCTCACGGGCAACGCCATGCGGGATGACTAAAAATTGAAACATAATATGATTTTGCTTCCACATTAAATTAAACCTAAAAGGAGTTAATTAATCACAATTTTTTTCCCGAGCATCGCCGGGTTATTCAGCTAGTTTGTATATAAATAACAAACTGTCATTTTAAAATATCCATGCGATATAAAATCAATGCGTAAATATAGGTAATAATGTAGGTAATATTTATGTATTATTTAGTGAGTTACTAAATTACTATGTAAGTATTTCAATACTACAATAGTTAATATTTAATAGTATGGATTATGCGAGTAATCCTCTTAAATAGTATAAAATGTAATCCTAACAATAATAATTTAGTACATCAACCAGAAATCGGAATCCCCTAATCGAGTAGGCAACGAATATATTGTGAGAGAGGTACTTATTGAAATTTCCGGTTCGATTAAAATATAATAATATATGTATTTATATTTCATGACGTATATTGTATATTATATATTTCATAATCATAACCCCGTAGCTCCTTGAATTTAATCTTTAGATGGTTAATGGTTATATATACCACTGTCATTAAACAAAAAAAGGTCTTAAATAATATTTTATCTATTTGGGTCACTATTTACATTTTATAATTAATTGAAATATAATATAGTCTTAAATAGACGTATAGATATACTAGTATAATATACTTATGATGAATTAATTTAAATTAAAACCAATACACATATTAACACAAAATACGTGACTACTGTCTACTATAAATGAAGAATTAATTTAAATTTATCTGAAACAAAATTTATAAAATTAATAATTGTACAATGCTTATTCAAATAATAGAAAATATCAACTAGCCATTGAATTAAGTATATGTTAAAAATATAAATTATACTTAAGAAACATGGCATCACCGGTAAAATTCGTTTAAAATATTTTAATGGTTATTTTATGGATTTTCTCTTAACGAGTGTTAACTATTATAAATTATTGTGATTTATTTAAAAAAAATTAGTATATAGATCTATATAGTTGATATAAAGTATACATTTATAATAAACCTATATTTATACATATATATATATTTTTTTAGATCAACCAAACCGTCCAACATTAAGTTTATGCAACATAAAGCCTTTAAATTTTGTAGAAGACATTGACGTTTCTTTACCCTTAGATCAGCAATGGTAAGTCTTTGTATTATTTTAACACTATGATTTTTAAGTGTAATAGATTATACAAAATATATACATTGGGTAGATATGTATCATTACTTATAAATTATAATGTGGAAAAATAAAGTCATACGAGAACTTACTAATCATTAAAAAGTATTTAAATACTAAAGATACAGAAATACAAGATCCTCTTGTTGCACATCTATAATCTCATTCACACTCCCTGACAAGTCCCCACATCATCCAAAAAGATTCATTGGTGTCGAGATATCTAACTATAATAGCTAAAAATTAAAATTTATTAAATAACTAGGCATTGTATTACATATTCATGATTCATAATATTTACTTATTGTGTTGTAAAATGTAACTACAGATTATTAGTTTTCTAAATAATAATAATATTACATTTTTACTGACAGTTTATTTGAAAACTAACTTTATTACAGTAAAACAGTACCTATCACTTATCAGTTATTAGATATAAACGTAATTGAAAATAATCCAATTATTGAGATAATTTGACAAGATATTGTATATCGGAAGGGTGAATAATATATTAATTGCATTTGGTAGTAGGTATAAGTACTAAGTAGCGAACATAATGCTATTACCTACCTATACGTGTGCCGTATTGTGTTAAAATATGTTCTTCACTAAAATGTGGAATGAAGCATTGAAACATGATGACTTAATAATTACATTAATTTTGTGATAAATCATTTGATGTCTAATCTTCTTAAACTTGTCTTTGTATGTAAATATTAGTGTGTCACTAATATCCGGATTCCAATAATAAACGGATAAAATCCGAATTATCCGAATAATCCGGATATTTTAAACTTGTTGCTTAATTATTTGTTATTTAATTTATAGGTATTAGACTGTTTTATTTAAGACGGTAAAACTTAAAATTTAAAAATAATAGTTTGACTCAAAAATGTTAATAAAGTTATATCATTTTATCATAATATGTAATTATTTATCGATGAGAATATTAAATTATCTCAAACATATTAGGCTTTAATACGTTTTTGCAATGTAATTTGTATCTTATAGTGGATATTAGTGTTAGATTATATTTTGATTAGATAAAATTATTTCAACTGTCGATTTTATGATCACTCTAGTCGTAATGGCATTTAATGTTAATTTTCGTTCTGTCTGTATTTTATTCGTCAACTATCAACATCATAAGACAATATTAATATAAATATTTACTTAATTATTTTATGTTATATTATTATCGTTAGAACAATAACTATGAAAAAATATTATTATATTGTGTAGATATGTGTATAATGTATATCGTATTACTTATTTATCATGTATTTATTACGTATTAATTATTTTTATAGTTGATTTTGCTATGATTATTATTTATTATAAATGTTAAAATTATTTTTATTATTTAAATATTTAATATTTGCTAAGACATGATCTATATTCTATAATATGAAATATAATATTATTAACTACTATATACCAACTGCATCAACCGTCAACATATTTTTAAAACCTTCCTTTATAATAAATTAGATTAGATATATGAACATTTAAATTATTCGAATTATTCGGATTATTCGGATTATTCCGTTATTAAATTTTGGATTCGGATATCCGGATAATCCGGATATCCTAAAATCCGGATTTTTGACATCACTAGTAAATATTGTCCATAACATAGTTTACTTAATTATAAATCATATTTATTATTTATCAGTACTTTGAATTTGTTCAACAAATTTTCATGTAAAATTTTTTATGTTTTTACTTTAAAAATATATATATTTCAGTTTTTAATAGGCAGTGTTAGGATTTAATAATGTGTTTTTGTATCTAGAAAAGATAAAAAGGTAATTTTTTTTAAATACCTACATTATAAAATTGAATTTTTTTAAAGTATACCTACTTGAATAATATGATTTAAACAAAGTTAATAAGTTTCAGCAGGAGACATTATTAGTGAAAATTATGAATGATTTTAAATGAAATATTTATGATTATATTTAATATATATTTATTATGTTACACATATATAATAATAAATAAAACTATAAACGAACACTTGTTTAAATTTGAAATGTTATTATTATAAATTATAAATAATATTATGAATTATACAGACGAATTTATCAAAACAGGTGAATTTTTTATCTTAGATAACTTGGAACTATTTATCTAGCTACAAGATAAAATATAATTAAATATATATCTAGATAAGCCTCAAAACTGTATTCACAAGTAATATCTAACTAATAACTAATAAGTGATAACTGATAAGAAGTAATTTGTTTAAGTATTAGCATTGATTATAAATACAAAATACTACCCTGCAGACACTTAGTGGCCAGTAACTAACCATCTATTTATAATCAATGGTATTAAAACTATTTAGGTGTATATAAAAGCTATTGGCTAATATACTAATATTATAGATTGATGACTTGATGTATGAATATTATTCATTGGTATTCATTTTATTTTGTGGTAGTACAATTATTAAGTTTCTAAAATAGGTATATTAATTTAATAAATCCTAATACAAATACAACGAACGACCGCCGTATTCTAAATTAATATTATAATTGAATTAAAAGAATGCCCCGCCCGTATTTGGTATTTATTGTCTCCGTCTTATAAGTGTGTAACACAACAAATTTATATTCAACAGATCACGTTTAGCGTTGTTACTTGTTAGTTATATTATAATATTAGAATATAGAGTGGACTCACCTATTATAAAACTTAAACGTTACAACATTGTTTATGTTTTGTCAAAGGTTTTTTTTTCGATATTGGAATTTTGAAGCAATTTATGAGCAGTATAGTTATAATATTTTACACACTTATAATACTCGCTTTAAAATTAAAATATCGAAAAAAACACTTACAAAAAATTGAAACCAAATTAACGAAACTAAACAGGAATTGCTCAACATAAAGTTGCTATGTTGGTATGTAACGTGTTCGTAAAGACGGTAACGACAAAATATTATGTGGGTGTGGCGTCCTCTTAATATATTGTTATGCTTTTAACTTTTTTAGTAATAAGGTTATTTATAGATTATTTTAAAACACCCTATCGCTATTAGCCATATTATATATTATAGCTAAGTATATTAATTTTTCTATAATCCATAATGACTAATGGACAATTTTGACCCATAAACTACAACGATAAGTAATAACATTTATGCTATTTAAAATATAATTTGATCACGTTAATGCATTTTTGTGATGGTAAAAAAACCGTACAAGATATTTATTGTTATAAATATATACAATATTTTTTGATAAAAATTTTAAATTAAAAACATAAATTTTAACTGAAAACAAATGCGCATAAGAAGTTTTTCATGAAACAGTACCTACAACAATTTAAATTGTATTATACATATATAGGTAGGTACTAAATAAATCAAAAATCATATAAATATAATATTATGTACCTATTCTAATGTACAAAATATTCTAATAATTATTTTGTTAAAATTAAATATACAAGATTGGTAATATTTTTATTTGGTGTCAAGCTGATTAAACAAATAATACTATTTTTTTTATGATATAAAAGATTCAAATGATTCAATCCAAAATTCTAAAAAACGTTGCCATTAAGTTGTTATCTATTCATAACCGTTCTAATTTACAATTAATTTGTTTTGATAATTAAGTAGGTACCTAATTATATTTATATTAGTATTATTTTAATAATTTGAATAATGAGTTATTTTAAAAATATTAATATCGTGATGTGTTAAATGAATCTAGGTAAAAATATATCCATGAAAAAAAAATGTTTTTACAAATGGATGAGTAAAAATAGTCTAAGTGATATAGACCACGGAAAACTAGTCCAACAGTAAAAATGTCCAAATAAAACTACACATAAATAGTTATTTTTATAAAATATTTTTAAAAAATGGAATACAATAACAAAAACATAATACATAAGTACAGATATTGCATAATAGATCGTTATAATAAAATGAAAATCAATAGGTACCTATAAAAATATTGAAATAATATTTAACGTCTTGTTGCATTCCTATAATATAAATTTGCATAATGCATTAGGTAATATAGTTTTTACCTATTTTAGATTCAGAAGAGCGAGTTATAAATGTATATTTATTTTGGAATGCAATGTGTATTTTTTTGGTATATCTGTGTGGTACACGATAAGTATTAGAAATAATGCTTCAATTTTCCACATCAGTAACTTTTCTGGTGGAAAAGTGAATCTAGCATTTGAGAGGCTAACATTTTAAATTTAAGTTTAAACAAACAATTTCAAAATATTTTACTGTTTTTGAGCTATTTATAGGTACATGATATTTTAGATTTATTTTGGTTTTTTCTATAAATGCCAATACAATTTTTTTCGTTGGTTCAAAAAACTTTAAAATTTAATAGAAAGTTTTTCATAATTATTTAATATTTATAATAGCAGTTGCAAAATATCAAAGATATGAAGGCATGATTTTTTTTATAAAGTATGTAAAGTTCAAATTTTGACAAAATTCATCATAGTATCGAAATTTCACAACATTTTTTGTAGATAAACATTTAAAAAAAGTCCAATTTTTATAACTAAGGATTAAAAATTGGTTTTATAGTTAAATAAACACGGCTTTTTTAAAGTTCAAATTTGGACGAAATTAAATATTTAAATTACGAATAACGATTTTAGTTATTTTGTTTCAATTTAAAGAAGAGCACTACTCAATGGTACATACTTGAAACTAAATTTGCAATTTTTTTTTAGTTAGCAAATAAAGTAACACCATTAATAATTTAGTTTTGGCAATAAATTAGCTAACAATTGTGAAACATAATATTATATCACATAATATTTTTAATCGTGCCTTTCTGTCCATTCGTATAAATAGTTGATAAATTCATCTACAATATTTTATAGTTATGTAAATGATAAATTTCTATTTTTAATAAGTATCCTACATTTTAGGTTCTGCGCATAACGATGAATGATTTAGATATTGAAGTGATGTGTTTTTTTTGTTTGTCATCATTTTTTTGAGCAGTAAAACTGCTTCAATTTTAACATTTGAGAGTGGTTTTTGGTAAAAAAATAGTATCTAGTATTGGTGTACTATGAGGGTCAAAACTCAAAAGTAAACAATTCCCAGTACTTACTTTTCAATATAATTCAGCAAAACAAAAAAAAATAAGAAAAAAACCGGGGATTTTTTTACAAAACAAGATTTCAACAAAATCGATTGTTGTAATTCAAAAATTAACAAAATCTTTATAAATTTAGTCTGACAGACCACCTCAATCAACAAATACGCATTACAGTACCTATTACCTACTCATAATGGCGTAGTTACACTCGACATCTTTTATACTGCAGACGAGCGAATTCCCCGGCTTTTTTGAATCAATAATTATGTTTTGAGTCACTTCTATTTATAATAGCCTTATTATAAACACTTTAGTAAGCCAAAGCCCAACATATTTTTCTAGAATCACTTTAATTTCCGTTCTCATATTAGTATACCTATTACCTACCTAAGAATGGCAGTTAAAAACAATTTTACTAATAATGTATTGTTAGTTATTTTGTCAGCTTGCACCGAAGTATAATATTATAATATGTGGTATGTGTTTTTTATATGCCTATTGTCAATATTATGTTCTTAATTGCGGTATTGTTAATTAATAATCAAATGTTCAACGCTCTGTCTAATTAGTATTTTTATCCATTCCAAGAACTCATAAAAAATATAATATTCATCAAATAAGTTAAATTTATAACATTATTTCCATTTTGGAACTACATTATTTTTTTAAATTTAATATTGGATAAATGGAGCCATAGTGGAACATTATATTAAGGTATCAGGCATTCAGGTCTTGAGGGACAGTAGCACCATGTATACACCATCATAATAAAACCACAAATTTCGTGTTAACACTCGCATAACATGCAAAAATATCACGCTTAGGTTTTTTTAAATATTAATAATCTTCGTGCATCATAAATTAATGTATAGGTACTGTTCTAATATTAAAAAAAATCTAAAACATGAATAACTGAATAAGTACCTATGATATTGTATGAAGAGCTTATCCAATATTACACAAATAATAGTATATAATTTGAAAACCTTGTTGTCTAGTTTTACGCGTATTTTTGCGTGTCTTACACAACTTTATTCAGCTTCTATAATATCTGCCTTTAATTTTTATTTTCATTCGATGATTATTTTTTTTTATCCGACCATCCTTAAAGCTGTTTCCATATTATATAGTATATTAGTATCGAACAACAATAAATTATAAAATATATAAGGTGCGTATACCACTCCTACTCTGTACTAGACAATCATCTATAATCTTTTCATAATTTTCTCTTTAAGACAAATTTTGACACGCGTAGGTATCTTTTATTTATAAATAAAGTCATGATGATTTTCAATTTATGATTGTGATTGAGATTTGAGACACAGTTTTCAGGGTATTAACTACAAATAACGATAATAATATCGAATTGGCTCAACAATATGGGGATGACGATATTTAATTTTTATATACCAGCTTTGTGGTATCAATATTCAATACCATCATACCAATACCAGTTGGTCGTTGGTGTATGAAACTTTAAACCCGTAAATACTAATACCAGAATAAAACTCATATAATCGAAATGCATATTATGACGTGAAATCTGTACAATATGTGTCATTTGTACGACTGTATAATACATAGTATAATATAAAATATCTTATTAATATAATGATATGCAGTTACCTTCGCCTTACGTCTTATTATACTGTATTAATTATAAATATTTATACCTACGTTATTGTTTTTTTTTTTTTTTTTTTTTTATATCATTTTTAAGGGTCATGGTTATATTGCTCTATTGTCTACATTCAACGAAAACGATTCACAATAATCGGTTTTAATACATTTTTCATATAATTTTAAATTTTAAATACTTTGTAGGTATGTTTTACATAACTCTCTGCTATTGATTTCACAATGATTTGTGTTTATTATTTTTTTTATTTTTTTTGGTGTGTTTGTCACCACGTTTTGCCGGGCTTCACCAGCATCTTTTCTAGTAGGAAAGTGAATCTGGTTGCTACTTAAGGGGGTCAATAGCAAATAATGTACAACAGTTTTCAAAAGTGTCAGGATTATCAATCAAAAACTGATATTTTTATGCAATACAAATTTTCAAAAATATTGATTTTGTTTTTTAGTGTTACTCTAAAAAAATAATTTTAGACACATGACATTTTCACTGTAAGTTTATATTAGCAATTTCTATGCATCATAAAATTTTCAAAATATTGCAATTTCTTTTTAAGCTATTTATAGGAATAAGAAAATATCGAGTTTTATTAGTTTTTTTTAATTATTGTCCATAAAAAGTTCCGTCTTTAACTTAAAAATGTAATACAACCCATTTTTTGCTATTGGAAATTATAAAAAAATTAGCGTAAATCCACAAAACTTTTTTATAAATGTCTGAACTTAGACAAAATTCATCAAAATCACAAAAATTAGCAAATTATATTAAGTTCAAAATTCATAAAAAAAATGTCTATATATACCTACTAAACTTAAGACTTAAGAGTTAATTTTTATACAAGATTCCCCTTAAGTTTCCTATATTTAACAAAGAGTTAACCAAGGAGTCAAATTAATTTTTTACGAGCGTTTGAAGTTAGCCATTGGATATTCACCTAAATTAACAAATTCTCATACTACGATTTTCCTATTTTGTTGTTATTCAAAAATTATTGACCGAAAGTATTTTAAAGTTTTATCAAATGTTTATTTTATCATTTTCTATAGGTACATAGTATATTTCATAAATATTTTGACTTGTTTTATAAGCATTTTCAATTTTTTTAGCCTTATATTTTATAAAATTATAAATTATAATTTTATATAAAATTGTATTCGTAGGGTCAAAATTCTTGAAAATTGAATACAAGGTTCCAAACCGGGTATAAGTTTTACAATGTTAGTTGAATCAACTGAGTTGATAAACATTAAAGATCCATACACCATATGCACGATTTTTATTTCATTATAGTATTCAAAGTTCAAATTTCCACAAAATGGATCAAATATTGAAAATTTACTTAGTACCTACCTAGTTAAAAATACTATGAAATATTCAATTTTTATGGCTTAGAATTACAAACTTAAAAAAAGGACTCTCATAAATAGTTCATACTGTAACCAAAAAATCTAAAAAATATATGACCACAGTTATTTTTTACAGACATTTTAATGTAAAATTTGGACTAAATCACATATAAAAACCAAGAATTACGACTTTATTTATTTTTTAGTAATTTAAAAATATTATTCGTAGGTACTTGTGACCTTTTGAGTACATTACTATATTGGATACGTGTATACATAGGTACAATGACATTTTTAAATGCAATTTTTTTGTCAAAAATTAATTTAACCAACTGTAGCTCTAATGTCTATAATAGTAAAATAAATTGAATTAATCACAATAATATCATACAATTTAATTAGTAATATTATAGATGATAGATCGCCTTCGCTCAGAATCGTTTTTCGTATAAAATTATTATTGAACTCAAATATAACACATCCAATACAGTGACTTCTCATTTCTCAAGACACCCAATGTACAGCAGAACGTTATCCACTTGCCCGCTTTTGTATTGTTAACAATATTTTGTTTTAAGCTAAAAATATTTTGTCTTATTGTGATCTACTAAAAATTATGAAGGTAATATAGCCACGTCGGACATATAGTTAGTGCTTGCATGGTGACCGTTTGTGAACATTACGTGCTGTTGGCTGTATGTAACATTTTATATTATTGATTGATATAATATAAAATTGTATTTTTAATAATAACTTCAATTTTAAATCAAAGCCCCGATTAAGATAATATATTAATAGTTTTTAAGGGATTTAAGGGTTTTTCATAATGCATATAGTTATGTATGCATTAAATGAACTACTAATATTGAATGTTTACTTTTTACGACATTTTAAGAAAGGCTCATATAATAGTATAAGAGATAAATAGAGTTTATTATATAATATTATAATAATCTAAGTATATAAAAATGAATGTTTGTCTGTCTATCCTTTATGCATTCCCAAACGGCTGGACTGATTTTGATGAAATTTGTTGTGTGTGTTTGAGCGGTTTCCAGGATATTTTAGATTTACAATTGGACCCGGGGTGGTGCTCAAACCAGGATTTTAAGATTTAAGGTGGAAATCTTTACTTATGAGTGCTTACTATTTCTTATATGAGAAATAATTAGTAGAAATCAGTATTTATTATTTTATTAGTTGTCATTGGTTAATTGTATATACCAGGTACAAGCATGCATCAAATCGAATTTTCACACATTACTTGGAAAAACATTTATAACTTTTAAATTTTAATTGAATAATTATTAGAAATATCAAACTAATTTTTTAAATAAAAATTCAGAACCCAAACCACAATTTACAAACGATTTGTGAGATAAAATACTCGTAGAAACTGTGAGTGCTTATATTAAATCTGAGGGCCTTGAGCCCCCGCCCCCCCCCCAAGTACAGTATGAGTACCTAATACCACTTATTCACTATTGTATACTAATTAACGCGTCTTGAGCTGGGAACTATATTTTTAAAACTAATGAAACTCCACATAGAACACCAAGTTAACACACAAAATAGGAAAACATTAATTTCTAAATAGATTTAGTTAAGTTTAAACTCTGATTGAATAATAGATACATCATATATATAATTTAATAATAGCCAAGTTTAAATTTAAAGTAATAATAGCTATTATACATGTGTATGTTACCGGCTAAGACGTAAATTGAGGAATTAACGTTAATGACTAGTCAATAACGATATTTTCGTTCAAATTAGACAGTATACGATATTGAATAAGAAATAACGCTTATGTCCATTATTTTCAGACAATGATGCATTTAGAAATATTTCATAGGTAATGACGATAAATCCGAGCTTTTCCAGACTTAATTGATAAAAATATTAAAGAAATTCAAATCAAAAATCTATTGGAAACTGCTTGTGAGGTGAAATCTAATTTAAGGTACTTATTATAAGTTGTAAACAGTGTTATGTATGTAAATTTGTAAACATTTTAAAAATGTATTTCTATATTTTAATTAGAAACGTCCTTGCGCTGTAAAGTCAATTTATCGATTTATCTATAATCGGTACTAATAATAATACGAACTTTCCGGCTCTGTCGATGGTCGTATACATTAGGTAGGTACATTTGAAGTAAAAGATACTTGTCTATTGGATACATATATGTCATCTATATTTTAGGCATACAATATAAATCGTGATAACTTATCTGTACAATAATTATATGAATTAAATTATAATATTTGTACACGCATATGCCTACTAGTATAATATTGTATAACATGTATCTAGTATCTACCTATAGGACTTACCTACCTTCAAAGTGTCACAGTACATCAAATTGTGAAAACAAATTATTCAATTTATTTATTTTATTTATGTAATATTAAGTATAAATGTATTATTACATTTCTGACCCAATTTTAATATTTCGATAAATAGAATTACCAGCATTGTCCATCAGTATTAGACATTAAGGTAAATTCCTAGTCATAGTTGTAAATGTGTTAACAAAATATTTTAATTTTACAACCTTGCCTATGTTGTCAATTAATGCCTAGACATTAACAATATCGACTACTAATGTTAGGAATTTATGATATTGGCTAAGCATTTACGTTATTATCTAATTTGCATCATTGACGGTAACATATTACTTATATTATTTGAATAACACAATAACGAGTCAATAAAACAAATAAAATGTATTTTTAGCCTTTACAATTATATCTCAACCGCGATATTATTGTATAAGCGTGTACCTATTACCTATACGCGTATACGAGTATATTACAATTTAAATACTGGTGTAACTAAAATTAGTAATAATAATCAACAACTATGGGTAAAATTAATTAATTTTTACATTTTTCAGTTGGTATCACGGACCCATGAACAGACTTGAAGCTGAAAAAGCTTTGCATGGTCATAAGGAAGGAACCTATCTAGTAAGAGGGAACAAGGGATCATATGCGTTATCAATTAAGTACGTAAATTGTATATTAAGAGTAAACATAATTTACAAATAATTGTGAATAAAAATAATCATATCATTTTAAATATGGACATGTTTTTACTAATATGATGAAGCTATAATGGAACGATTGAAAGTTTCTTCTTTTGCGATGTAAAAATAGTAAATGCTTAATTTTCCTCCACCATAGGTACCCTACTGATTGACAAGGTAATAATGCGAAATTGGATACTGACCTAAGGGCTAAGGCATATTTATATGTATGTACTCATATAATAATAGTATTCGAGCCCCAGATTAAGGGGGGGGGGCAGATGTTTATTCTTATTACTTCAAATCTGAATACATATAGGTATTATATTAATTATTATACTAATTACTAAGTAGGTGTATACTGTATACAATATAAATACTAGTAGCTTAGGAACTGTATTATAATATTAATAACAAAATTAAAACTGATAAATAAAATCCCATAGGTAGGTCCTAAATACCTAATACACCATATTTATTACTGCAAATTTATCGTAATTTCTGGTTTAGGTTATATAGATTATTCAAACATTATTAGAGAGAATTATTACAAATAGATAATTAACTAGGTAATAAACATATAGGCGGATAATATTAAATAATAACTTAAAAATATAGCTTAACATAAAAGCAAGTATAAAATAATAATGAGATTGTTTGCACAGTAATAAAAATTGTATATAAATATATATAACGCGTTACATAATAATAGATACCAACATAATATAAATAAAAATAAAACCATTTATTTTCGTGTTTCTTAAAAATCTACAGCGGCAAATTTATAGAAATAATTTATGTAAATATTTTAAAAGTGAAATTATAGATTTCCATTATTTTATAGTTATAAAACAGGCAACGGCTATATAATTAACACAACCCTAGGAAAAAAAATTCTGTGTAAGATACTGGTTAGACCCTTTGTCTCAGGTTACCGAGTTACAATAACCCAAGTTACTACTTACTTATTAGTAGTTAATTAATAATATAATATTTAAAAGCTTGAGTTGTAATAAATAAGAATCCTTGTTATGTAATCATAATAAATAATAATACTAATACAATAGTACCAGGATGCATAAAAAAATTATTAATTTAATGAAAAATCATAGGTCACTAAATCATGTTTAAGGGCTCTCCAAATATTTAGTGATTGTTCATGCAACCCGGAATTGTAATAATAAATAATACAAAACAAAGCATAATATCATAAACATAATATTAATAAGAACTTAATAAAAATCATAACAAATGCCAACCATGTTTATATTATAATATATTATTTTTATTATGCTTCATATAAAAACCACTGGTTTTGGTTTTAAGTTTAAGTATACTACTTTAAAAAGTTTGAAATGCTTATATTAACTTAGCAATTTATACAATGTTCAATAATTATTATTTGTTTTTTTTTTCAGGAGTGCTAAAGGTTTTATTCACATGAGAATAACACAATCTGGAGAAAGAAATTATTTGGGCCAATCAGATAGACCTTTTGAAACTATACCTGATCTCATTAAACATTATACACTGAACAAGCTTCCAGCCAAAGGAGCCGAGCATGTAGGTCTCATTAGACCTTTAGCCCACCAATTCCAAATGTTATAATCTCTGACCATTTAATTAAAAATGTTAGGTTATTTTCCTTCCATTTTAAAGTATAAATTAAAACTGTGATAGAAAATAATAACATATTATACGCCATTTTTATTATCATTATAAATATTATTGTTTATGTTTTGAAATAATACCATATCGAAATTAAGTGCAATATATGCAATATAGAGTTTAGTAATGTATTATTACCTTTATAAGTATTTGTGTTCGTATTACAATAAAACAAAGTAATTTTATGCAATTGAAATGTAAAATACGTACTTGGACGTAATTTAATTTTGTATACCTATAATATTAATATACTTACTCCAAATTATAATTAGAATATTTTACACTGATGTAGTATAGAAATATATTTTTGAAAAATATACTAACATCTTTAGTTCCTTTTAAATAAGAACTATACGTTTTATAACTTTGTTTTCGATTTACACATTGAAATATTTTTTAATATTGCTGCAATTATTCTATTGTCAATTAGAAAAAACACGTTATACCAATTAACAACTTAGCTTTTTAAAATTAAAATTAATATTTCATTCGATTAAATTAACTTAAAAGTCTAAAAGTGAAGAAAAAATGTGTGAAAGATTTTAGAAATATTTGTAATAACAACATTTAAAAAATTAATCCAAATTCCAAATAGTGGATCATTAAATATTTAAATCTTTAGATAATTGTAGACAAAGATGAAGAAAGCACATAGGATAATACATATAACATTAAAATATAGTATTGTTCGATAAACTCCATTCTACGTAGGCATTGAATCATAGTGAGTAGGAACAAATGATATAGGTACCTAGCGGGCATTAAAAAAACACAGCAATGAGGTTTTTTTCTTGTCGAGTCTGGTTTAAAAACCCATTAATAATAATGTTAATAATGTATAAGATACAAACATAATAATAAAAAAAAGGGAAAAAAATCCATAATATGTATTATAGGTAATAATGTAACAAATAAAGATGCACCTAAAATGAACCGAAATTTCACCTGCACTAGTTTGTAGTTAATGCATATAAAAAATAAAATAAAAATAATAAATTATAATAATTCATAAATATACCATCACGGTGCCACAAGCATACAAAGTGTATTTTAGATTCTGTCATTCTGAACCTTTTATTATTTATTTTCGTTTTAAATACCTAAAATATTATTTACAGAAATTAAATATTATAAGTTTATAACTAATTAGATCTAGAATGTCATGTGAAATAGATTTAACGTATAACTAAAGCATATGTCAGGGTTAGGTACTATATAACTTCAGTTCGGTATATTTTCCTGTTTAACCATTTAAAATCTGTTTATTTCCAAAATCAACAATACTAAACTTTATTTATTGGTACTTAATAATACCTAATACTTTCTCTGTATCTGCTAGGTTTCTCCCCACTGCCAAATTTGAGCTTTTAGGCAAAGCAGGAATATGATACTTGTTCGAAGGATGGTGACAACTAAAGAAAATTACTGCTGTACCATTTAATGATAAAAGTAAAAATTCTTTCAGTACCTACACCAATATCAAATGATTGTTTGTGTATTTTATAAAGCAGGTACTTAATTAAAATAATTCATTTGAATTTTAGATTGTAGAATTTCCAATAATTAGTAGATTTATTATGATATGGCCTGGAAGTGGATACAAAATTTGTATTGGTAAATCAGAAATCACTGGCCCAACAATTTTTTGATAAATGCTGAACATTTTCAATTAGGAAGAACTAAACAATTGATCAGTTTCCGGACTCTGGAGGAACAACTTTAAAAATTCCAGTAGGTTACCAACGAATAAGCTAATTGGTATACAAGTTAAGACTATTTATGGTAGGAATAATTCTTGTTAGAATAAGTGTTATGCTTTTAAAGGTAAATTTAATTTACAAATTAAATGCTTTGTATGGTTTAAAAAAATATATATGTTATGTGTATTATACATAATATATATAATATATACTAGTTACTTTTCCACTTTCCTACTAGTCTCCAATTAATATAATAAACCACCTGACCACGTGATCACTTCTTTGCATGTAAAAAAATGACAACTCTTTTGATATAATTCAAACTTTGTTCAATTTGTTATTCAATATTTGGTGTGATATAAAAATAATCAAAAATGTAAAAGAGAATAGAAAAAAAGATAAGATTTAATTTTAAATCACTGGATATAATTAATAAGTAACTTTTTTTCTTACGGCTAACCAACTATTATCATAAATAAACAAATCGGTGGTTATGATTTTAGTTCTCACAGTTAATGATATAGTGATGAAATATAAAAACAGGTTGAAATTATATCCGATCATAATAACATTTTTTTTTATGTAATCAGTGGCAACCATTTATACGAAAAAAATTACTACCTATTCTACTAATTTCTAACATTATTAATATAGTCTATAATATGTAACCAATGACCAAATTACGCCACTGGTCTGGACACGTCTGATTAGATATATATATAGGGGAGGATCTAGTCAACCCCGTCTTCAAGATCATCGACAGGTGGATGACCAGCCGAGGTCTCTAGTTGGCCCATCACAGGGCGGAAGCAGTGATGCTAACCATGAAGTGTGCTTACAACTCTCTTTGCCTCAGCATAGGAGGTTTACCAATAGCCCTCAGCAAGCATCTCAGGTACTTGGGAGTCATCTTCTCACTCGGCTTTCCTTCGGGAACCATGTCAAGACAGTTGCCAAGAAGGTGTCTGCATCGACCGTGGCCTTGATGAAGCAATTTCCTCCTAGCCGGGACGTCACCCGTCAACCTCACTGCCTCCAAAAGGGGCTGGATTAAAGTCAGGGCATCTCAGGACACCTTATCGGATGACCCTTCCCTCTCGACAGCTAGGATCAAGAAAGACGAGAAGAAGAATACAATCGTGGCATAGGAAGTGGATCCATTCCATCAAGGTCGTACATCGTCTCATTCAAAACATCGTAAGATAGGAAAACAGGACGGTCCCAAAGGTGCTGTGGACATATCATATGACTCAGGCACTAACTGGTCACGGGTGCCTCCAATGCTACTTTCACTGCATGAGCAGAGTTGCTAGTCCACGCTGCATGCACTACTCCTGTGGGTCTGACACCACGGAATACACGCTATTCAGTTGTTAGAACTGGGACGACTTTCGGGCTGAGTTATTCGAACGTCTGGGTCACCCTTCTGGGGTCAAAGATATACCGGACATCCTGTGTAGCCCTATCTTCGAAGACCTCCTGGTTGACCAACCGCGGAGAAGACTCGTCCTCAAAGAAGCAGAGGAGACATTCAGGATCTTCTAAAAAACGGTCGAGGGGATCCTGACACTCAAGGAGGAAGAATAGTGGACGCGTCAGGTGGTTGAGGCTGCTGAGGACTAGTTAGTCACGCACGGGAATCGATAATGGCTCAGGCCGGCTCGCGAAGTGGCATTTCAGTACGGGAAGTCTGGGACGGTTGGCTAAAGCCTGACTTAGTCAGCCCGAGAAGACTGTAAATATAACTACCTGTAAATAATATCTGTGTGGGGATAAGGCATCCTGTCTTATTCTTTGTAGCCCAGTGCCATTTTTAATGAATGTAAGCTCTCATGACTCTGTGGTCTATGTATACATACCAGGGACGCTGAGGAAAGTAGATCCTGGCCCATTGATGGCATATCAAAGTTGTAAAAATTATTGATTTTTAATCAACGATGTTGCATGGGCGTTAAGCCATGTGTAAAACCAGTTTGGCCCCAATATAGTTGCTGTATGTTGCAAAGAAAAAAAGATACATTATATTATATAGGTATAGGATATTCCACTGTCAATAATGAAAATTAGTTATTTTCATCTTTCAATACATCTCAGTTTGACAATATGCACTAAATTTTCTAATTTTTGGTGTACATAATAAAATATAGTTTTAAACAATCAATTTTGTGGCTTATTAATATAATATTGTTACATTGACCATATTTCCAGATACAAAAAAAGGTGATAATCAAAAGACATTGCGCATGAAACTACATAATTACCTATATAAAAAATAAATCTGGATCTCTTATCACTACATCACCACCATGGCTCTATAACATGCATTCATATTTAAATATGTTTCTATATTTGCTTTTTCTTTTTTATACTTTATAGTTTATACATCCTAAAAGTATATAGTTGTATACATAATACAATAATATAATACATAATATTATGTTATATATAATGTAGAAGAATTACAATTAAAATGTAGAATATAGTAGTAAAAATATTAAACCCAGTACCTACCTATTAAAAATGTTCAACGCTATAGTAGGTAGTAAACTATTGAAATTTCTCTAATAGTTTCAAATTACAGTTACCGGATTTAATATAAAGTAAAAAGATTACCACATTGGTATTTCAATATTTTGAAATTTTTTAGACAATATTATTCAGGTTTTTAATTTTTTTATTATTTCCCTAATACGTCAGCTTATTTTTTTTATTATTCGTTCTTAGTTTTATTTTCTGTCAACGAAAATATTCGATTTTGTCTAACGCTTATCGCATATCGATTATCGCGATCGTATTTTGTATATCTACCTTAGATCATATTATAGTAATAATTATACTATAGACCAGTGGTTCTCAACGGGGGCAATATCGCCCCCCAGTGGGCGGTAAAGTGTCACCGAGGGGCAATGAACTAGTTTTGGGTGGTAGGGGGGCGGTGAACTAGTTTTGGGTGGTAGAGGGGCGGCAAACGGTTCACGCAAAAACGTTGTAGATGGTGTCGGTGTGACCTAAAAATAATTCATACTTGATAATCCATATAATAACTATCAGTCACTACTCAATCTATGCAATACACAATAACTTATCTACAAATTTATTATCTTAATTATTTTAGCGATTGTGCGTTGACATTATACTTTATTATAGGTACCTATATTAACCAACCTTTTAGTACACCGTTTGCTTTGACCCGCGTATGTTGTATTAGTTTTCGTTATATTCAGTCGGTTAGTAACGTGTGTAAAATTGTATTTCCAAAAATGTCTGATGCAAAAAGAAAATGCCGTCAATATAATATGACATATTTAAAGTTTGGATTTATTCCATCGCCATCCAACATACAGCTCCCAATGTGTTTAATTTGTAATAAAGTGTTCTCCAATGAGGCAATGAAACCATCTCGTTTGCAGGAACATTTGCAAAAAGTTCATCCTGACAAGCAAAATAAAGATTTGTCGTTTTTCACAAATATTAGGGACAAGTTTCTGAAAAAAATTTTAATAGCCTTTCCTTCCTCATACCTCGTCGAGCGAGGGTTCAGCACTGTAACAGATTTAATTACAAAAAAGAGAAATCGACTGGATATCGTGACAAGAGGAGATTTACGACTTAAGTTAACAAACATCGAACCTAATATAAAAAAACTTGCTAAAAACCACCAAGTTCAACCATCTCATTGAGCCTAGCAATATATTTTTAAAGAAACTAAAAAATGTATTTATATTTATATTTTTTTAAATAATTAATTTAATTTTAGATTCTGAGCGGAGCGATGAATGTATTGGTTTTACAATGATGTGTGTTTTTTTTTTTATTTTTTTATTTTTTTTTGTGTCTGTCATCACGTTTTGGGACAGTAAAAGTGATTAGATTTTCTTCAATAGTACCTTTTCTGATAGGAAAGTGAATCTAGTTGGTACTTTGGGGGGTCAAAAGTAAACATTTTCCAGTAGTTTTCAAAAGTACCGTGAAAAACAAATGGAAAATTAAGGAAAAAACGGGAATTTTTACGCAACATTGATTTTCGATAAAATCGATTTTGGTTTTTGGTGTAAGTCTAAAAAAAATGACGGTAAATACATGAAATTTTTACTGAATGTTTATATAAGCAGTTTCTATATACCATACCGTTTTCAAAATATTTTGACTTATTTTGAGCTGTTTACAGACATTTTAAATTTCCAATCTTTTTGGTTTTTTTTTTTTAAAAAATCAATAACATTTTATTTATTCGTTAAAAATTCTTGAAAATTTAATAGAATACTCCTAATATATTATTTCAAAGGTAGATGAAAAATATTAAAAATCTGTAGTCACAATTTTTTTTTTTAAGCATTTAAAGTTGAAATTTTGACAAATACGTAAAAATGACGAAAATTTGCAAATTATTTAGAGTTAGAAATTCATAAAAATTTTTCTTTTTAAATCTAAGATTTTGAAATGTAACACGAGATTTAACATAAGTTTATCTACTTTTATCAAAAACAAAATATCTAAAAGCAAGTAAAAATAAATTTGTATGAACGTTTTAAGTTCATAATTTTACAACATTGGATATTCTCTCGATTTCTCATGTAGCGTTTTTCTTATTTGGTTATAATTCAAAAACGAATAATTGTAGATGCATGAAAATTTCACTGAATGTTTATATTCTTATTTTCTATATACTATACAATTTTGAAAATATTTTGATTTGTTTTGAGCTGTTTAAAGACATTTTCAGTTTTCAATTTTTTTAGTTTTTTTTTTTATAATTGTCAATAAAATTTTATTTGGTGGGCCAAAAAGTCTGAAAATTTAATACAAGCTTTATAACATATTGTTACAATATCAGTTGAAAATTTTTAAAAATACATTGGCACGATTTTTTTTTATAAGCATTTAAAGTTCGAATTTTGACAAAATTAAAAATATTTTTTGTTCATATACCTAGACTGACATATCGCCTCCGCTCAGAATCGTTTTTCTTATACATTGATATATCATTGGATTCAAATTTAATACCATCCATTATACAGTTACCTACTTATAACCTAATGTACAGCAGAGCGACATACACTTACCCTCCCTTTTTTATTTTTTATTTATTTATTTATCAATATTTATTTTTTTTAATTAATTACCATAATACTAGAACTATAAATAAAAAATATATCAAATATAAAAATAAATAAAAACATGAGTTATTAGATAATTTCAATTTTTTCTTTTAAATTTTCCAAATACCCTTAACCTAACCTTAATTATAGAATTCTCACATTGTAAGGGCCGTAAAAATTTTTTTGACACTCAAGGGGGCGGTAACTTAAAAAAGGTTGAGAAACACTGCTATAGACTATAGTATATACGATCTAAGATGTCTATGGTGCGTATTTTTTTATAAATAATTTTATTGCAATTTCAGTAGATATTTATACCACCTACCTACCTGTAATATACTTAATGTCTAAATAGTAAATACTGTTACTACATTATTATACTAATTTTACAAGCATAAATGTCTGTATGTACAATCAACAGGTACCCATTCCTACATTAAAATTTATGATAGTTGATTTTCACTATTCACGTGTAAAAGATTGATATTTTTAATCTGTTATTATAACATGATCCATAAGTCTGAATCCAAAACAATAATTTATATTCGTACTTCTCGGCAAATAAACAATTGAGTGTTGAAAATGTAGACTGTTGAGGTAATCATTATTTAAATGTACCTATACATTTCAATGTGTTAGAAAATTACCTTTGTGTAGAAAGTTGTACTCTAATTAAAGAGAATGAGGTCACTAAGATATAAATACTTTATAAGTAGCAGTATGAGTGATTCTATCATAAAAAAAGTTATATTTTTTCCTGTTTGTTATTGAGATAAGATTAATAAATACATTAATTGTATAATATATATTCTATATATTATATTCTTATTATTAGAACGGACTAAATGTGTTGATCTTATTGGCATGTCACTTATCACTTATAAAATGTAACACCAAATTAAGTAATTGATGAGCTCTATCACAAAAAAAAAAATTAGAATTTGTGTTATAGATAATATATGTCAAATTTTAAATATTTATTGCTGTATATTATGAGTAACATATTTTAAAAAAAATATGTTTAAATGCTACATAATATATTTGAAATACGAATTTTGTTTTAAGAAGACGCCACATGCGTTGCTCCGTCTTACTGTTAGAAACGTACAACATAACAAATTATACGTTAGCAATAATCCATTTACTCCAGTTATTTTTAAAATAAAGGTGAATTGACCATTGATAAAATTTAAAGGTAGGATCATTATCTTGGAGGATTTTATTGATATTATCATTTTTAAGTAAGTTATGATTGTTTTTAAATGTACATTAACTATACAGTTTTTAAAAGGATATAATTTGTTTCTTAATAAAATACCAATAAAAGCCCCCGAGATGCCCTTTCCAATAATAATAATCTTACCTATACATTTTATAACAGGTCAATATTCACCCTAATATAATATTATTGTGAACGTAAAATTTGCCATGTTGTACGTTTGTAAGACGGAGACAACACATCACAGTCCTCTTAACAAAATATTTAATTTCAAATAGGTAACAAACTAACATGAAGAATGGTATATACTAAGTATATATAATAATACAATTATTTTGATAACGTTTGTGACCACATTGACACACTATCTATATGTTTATTTAAGTATATATTATGTTTCTATATTTTTTTTAAAAGTGATTTTTATTCACTTTTTAGTATGTTTACAGTTTTTATGTTATCTGTCGATATTACAGAAAGTAGTATTCAAGAAAGTCACACTTACACACTAAAGATCGTTCAATATTTTTCTACGCGCAAAGATTAATAAAACGTACTCGTTCACTAAACAAATAGTCAAATTGCCTATACAAAACTCCTTAAAAACAACAAATGCTGCAATATTGCTTTTAAAATTTATGTTGTGATAACTTATTTGACAATAAATCTATGTTATTAACACAAATTTATATAACAAATAACACTAAGACTAAAGATATCTCCAATCCTCATTATAAATAATAATGTGTTATATTATAATATTGTATTATATTAATTATTAGGGGATTGGAAACGTTCGTTATTTCAACCATAAAATACCAATGTGATTATACTTTTGAAAACTGATTTGAATTCGTGTATATGTCTACTTGAGATCGATCGGTACACTCTTTCTTATTTCATTAGCCAATCCTTATAGAACCTGGTGACTATGCACACACTTGTACGACTCGGAAGCAAGCTATTTTATTGTTGCCTATACTGAACTCCTTAAAAACTGTCTGTTTGCAATCCTCTTAAGAGGACGTCGCACCCGCATGTGTTGTCTCCGTCTTACACACGTATGACATACCAAATTTCCGTTCGCTAGTTTCAATAGGGTGCTATCAGTTTTGATATTAGAGTGAATTGACCTATTATCAAACTTTGAAGTAGGTAATAACATTATCTGTGTTCTCTCGTTGGTCTTTTACGATATTTCAATTTTTAAGTGAGATATATAGGTATGTAAAGTATTAATATTTTAAAATGCTCATAATTCACGCAAAAATTAAAATATCGTAAAAAACCAACGAGAGAACACATGAAATGTTGTTACCTAAAAGTTTTATAATAGGTCAATTCACTCCAATATAAAAACTGACAAATACCCTATTTAAACTAGCGAACGAAAATTTGCTATGTCGTACGTGTGTAAGACGGAAACAACACATGTGGGTGCGACGTCCTCTTAAATATGATAATATTATATTATTATACACAGACTTATAGAAATAGACGAAACATATTTATGTATGATACGCATGCAAGTGAATAAAGCTTGTTACGAGGATCTGGCGCATTTAAAGCTAAGTATGGCTGTCCTCAAAACAGTGCCATTTCTCAACAATCTTATAGAAATAGACGGAATGTAAGGTATGATAACGCGTGCAAATGGGTGGTTTGTTACGAGAATCGAACGCTTTTAATACTATGTATTGGCTCATGGCTGTCCTCGGAACAGTCGGAACAGTACCATTTCACTCATTCTTATGATAAAACTCATGCTATCTCTCTTAATCCGTTTTGCACGACCACCCCTCCCATTCCTCGGGAAAACTGACCGATGCCAGCGAAAAACGGCGAATAGAATCAATTGAACAACTAAAAAGTATGGAGCATAATAATGTACTTAAATTTAAAGGTAACCAATTTGTTTTTGTATCCGACAACAAATTATTCGTTTGTATTACTATACATCAAAATCTAAAATGTATGGTCAATTAAATTTTATTCGTTGGGTCAAAATCCTTGAAAATTGAATACAAGGCTCCTAATGTACTGTTACAATAGTAGTTGAAAATTATTAAAAGTACATAGGCACAATTTTTTTTTTTGTAAGCACTTTAAGTTCCACGTGAGTAGATTATTGTGTAACTAAAAATCTCAAAAATATAATCGCACAGTTTTTTTTTATAGTTATTTTATGATAAAATTTGGACGAAATTACATAAATAACCAAGAATACCGTTATTAGTTATTTTGTTGTAATTTTGATAATATTGATTCAATACTTACCGGCTATCGATTAATAATAAGAAATAACAATATAAATATAATATAAAACATCCATACCGTCTCAGCGGGTACCCCCTATTGTCAGAACTCGTTTTCGCACACGTTTTCCTTCTCACTTTAACAGGCTTAGGACTGTCTGCTTCAAACAGGCGTGGTTAAAAATATATGTGTGTGTGTGTAAGTGTGTTAAATAAATCGTTACAGTACGTTACGTACAGTATAGTCAATATAAAAATATACTACATTTAATATGAAGTATCGTCGTAATTATTATTATTTTAAACAACATTTTGAAGATGGAATTTATTTCCAATATTTTTTATATACGTTAAGCGGTCGATAGTTTTATTTTTATATTAATTATTCCACATATCTTGTAATAAGTATTCTTCTTTATGTACAGTTTCCTTTCTTTTATAATTCATTACATTGTTTTGTATTGAGTTAATTTTTAAATCTGTTTCACTTTGAATTTGCAAGAGAATATCAATGACTTGATGTATGTGTGGATGTGGTATATAAAATTGGCTATTATAATGTTTATGGAAACTTTCTGCGATATTCGTCGTCTTGGGATTACCATTTGGTTCACAAGCCCATAAGATTGGTGGAAAATTGTTGTTAAAGTCAATATAATTTTCTAAAATATAATCTGAGAATATAAAACTAACTGTATCAGGTGCTACCGCCATAAGATCTGTAAAGCCATCTAAAACTTAATCGGGTGGTAAATAACTAAAACCATAAAAATACTTCATCCATCTTCCAATTTCCGAATCTTTTAGGTACTCAGATAACAATATTTTATTTTGTTGTATTTGCCTGAACCAATTTCGTCCTAAATGAAAGGTACAGCCAACAATTTTACATCGAGGAAAAATTTGCAATACCGCATTATGCGCTGCCTTTTCAAAATCAGCATGGAAATTGATTAAAATAATTTCATTTCCCGTCATTTCTAAACATATATTGTGTAGAGATTGCCACATTTGTCTGTAAGTATTTGTATGTTTGTTACGTAAAAAACAATAAGCTACGGGTACATAAAAATTATTTTGAAAAACGTGAATCGTATAAAGTTGAACAAAATGATTAGGAGCAAATGAAAAAGTTCCATCCCCAAAAACGTGTTCAGAATATATTTTAAGTAATTCTAAGTTTTTTTTACACGTAAATATAAATATGTTTTTATCATCACTGAGAAAACAAAATTTATTACCTTGGTATTGAATGTCTTTTGCATGTTGATCAGTTGATTTCTTGCGTCTTCAAAAGATTTTGGTAAATTTGGATAGTGTTTTTTTCTGGTTTCATACATTGATCTTCGTAGCAATTTTACATCATTATGTTCTAAATTTGTTGTAAAATTCTCTGTATTTCGTAACCCACGGCGTATTAGTTTGTTGGTATTATATACAAATCGTTTTCTGCACTACGTTTAACGGTAGGTACTTCTGATGATTTCTCTCGTCATTGTTCGGTTATTATACTCCTCATATGATTATGAAAGTTGGCTACTTTTATAATTTTATTTAATTTATTAACAATAACACTCACGGGACATTTTTTATTAGTACATCTAAAAATTAAATATCCATTCATTAAAACACAATATTCACTAAATTTATAATTATCAATATTAAAACATCGTTTTCCTCACCGAGTTTCAAAAATATTAGACATTTCTACGTCCATAATAAAGAGTTTACGTCGGATTTACGTCCAACACACTAGTCATAATTGTACTGATCTGAACTATACCTACTGAAACTATACTATAAGAAGTTTGGAAAATCCAAAAATATATAATCTACACAATCGATTATATAAGATAATATTGCTATAAAATATTTGATAATTTGTACTATTGTACTGCAGTCTGTGACACATATAAACATGTGACATATGTCTGAATGTGTAGTTGTGCGCAAACGAGTGATCTATTTACAGGTAAACGACTGATTTCGTCGCAAGCGAGTCGTCGATTTTCAGGTAAAAAATGTTGAATGTGCGCAAACGAGTTGCAGCGGTCTCAGCTCAGAATCGTTTTTCGTATACAATGATATTATATCATTAAATTCAAATGTAATCCCATCCATTATACAGTGACCCACTTGTAACCTAGTGTATAGCAGAGCGACATCCACTTACCCACATACTGTACAGCAGAGCGACATCCACTTACTCTCCCTTTTTATATTTTGAATTGACAATAATAAATAATAAATGGCAACATTGCATAGAAAATCGAACCTTAATCGTGTTGTTTTTGTGGTAATTTTGACAATCTATTATTTGATCGTTTCAAAGAATTAAATTTGTCGTACTTATACTAAAATGTTATTTACTTGGTTTTCAATCTGATTAAAAATTTAATAAATATTTAACAAATTACATTTTTGCACTGCATATTCGTGCTACATTTTACATTATACTTTTTGCTTATAAACATTTTAATATAATTTATAAATAATTAACACTGCAAAATTAAAATAAAGTATACAATTTAATAAAAATTTTAATTTAACCATGCATTATTTTCTTACATATTTTGACTTTTTTCAGTGTATATTTGAATGTTTATTTTACAATCTAAAATGAATATAAATCCGGTGTTTAATAATTATTAGATAATAATCCTTCAGCCTACTATAATATATGTATCACTATTCACCACTTGCTTGGTGTATTGCTTTTTTCCACCAGGTAAAGTAAAATATTATGTTATATTAACTTAATATTTAATAAAATAATATACTTGATTAACATTGCCTATTTCAATGATAGTAAACTATATTATTAATTATTATGTAGGTACTCATTATTATATGCAATAATATTTTTAAATTTTTAACTTAAATCGCCAATATTAGTTCAATTATTTAGCAGACTATTTTAACAAACATTTTATCTTTAGTTCAAAGACTTAGCTTTTAGTGGCGTTATTTTTATACTTGTGGGTGAATATGATCGTATAGTTATGGGTTTAAAACTTCCAAAGGGAGATTGGGTTTAAAAGCTACGGATTTAGAATTTTTTTTTGAATTCATACAATTGGCTGGAATTCCGAATTAGAGTAAAGGCTTCAAATGATGGAACCGTGCTCCAAACTAGATCTGACTACAATTTAAAACCGTATAAAGACCGTTAAAAAATGGAGTCACTAAATTCAGAAGATCTAACAATTTTGAGGATTTACCCAAAATGTATTCAATCAAAATAATTAAGGGAAATCATAGCATAATATACTATATGTATGTATTTTCTGAAATTTTTAAATTATTTAATAAGGTCCATCAAATCTATATTCAATTTTTTTTTTAAAGGTAGTTTCAATACACATTTTTCCCTTTTTCAAAATTATTTGTGGTTTCATTTCCAGATTTTTCATATCTTGTATTTATATAATGTCGGAATGTTCATATTTAACAATCTGTAATTATTCTACTTCTTATATTATAATAACAGGCAACAGCGTTCTCTTCGGGGTGAGAATAGGTTTAAATCTATTATTACGTTTTTATTAGTAATTCGTTGTTTGTATTGTACTAATGCAATATTAATATTAATGTAGGTCGTAGGATACTATAGGGCAGTAGCACTAGCAATTTGTATGACGCGTCATGACGGTCAAATATACTTGATTTAATTTATGAATTGTACACGACACACGTCTTGTTAGTTATAACCTGTAGGGCACTGAGAATCGGACGTATTATTTTCTTAGAATATTAATTTGCATTCCTGTTCTGTGATAATTATTTTGGTTTAGTAATTATTGGCAGTTCAAAAAATATATTTGACATTCATTTTAATACACTATGTAATTTTATAATTAACAATGTAACTTTATTTGAATTAAGCTACATAAAAAAAAAATAACAGTTACTTCTTAGTTCTTGCACAACAATGATTCTAAAATAATCATAAATAAATAAAACTGATTTAATCAATTTTAAATATTATTTAGAAGTAAGAAATGCAATTTAAAAAAAGGCGGACAAGTGAGTACCGCCCTACTATAGAGTATAATACAGCAGAACGGTACCAACTTGTCCACCTTTTATTATATTTAAGATTTCATAATACATTATTATAAAGATTTTAAGTTTATATTAAAATTAACCTAATGATAATATTATAAATTTATAAAGTTTTTGAGGAAGCTATATAAGCATAAATATTTTATTAAGAAAATGTTGCGGAGGGAGAAATGTTATTCGCAGAAAAGACCTAATTATAAATGTAAAAAAGGGGGTCAAAGTGGATGTCGCTCTGCTGTACAGTAGGTTACAAGTAGATCACTGTATAATGGATGGTATTAAATTTGAATTCAATGATATAATATCATTGTATACGAAAAACGATTCTGAGCGAAGACGGCATGTCAGTCTATAGGATATTTTAAATTATATTGATATTGTTATTTTACGGTAGCTGCTAAGTTGAATGAATATTATTCATATTATTTAATTATTAACCTTAAATTATCAGTGATGCTAGAAATATATTATAATATATAATTTTACTCGTTAAAATTGATTTTAATATGTAATTTCGTCCAAATTTGAACTTAAAATGTCTGTAAAAAATAACTGTGTTTATATATTTTTTAGATTTTTTGATTACAGTATGTACTATTTATTAGAATCTTTATTTTAAATTTTCAATCCTTGGTTATAAAAACTGACCATTTTATAATTGTTTAATTACAATGATTGATAATTTTCGAAATTTTGATGAATTTTGTCAAAATTCGAACTTTAAATGCTTATAAAAAAAATGTGTACCTATGTATTTTTAATATTTTTCAATTGCTATTGTAGCAATATATCAGGAGGCTTGTATTAAATTTTTACTATTTTTGGCCCAACAAATAAAAATTTATTGGTATTTATATAAAAAAAGCTAAAAAAATTGAAAATTGAAATCGTCCATAAAAAGCTGAAAAACAGTCAAAATATATTCAAAATTATATGTTGTATAGAAAATGCTTATATAAACATTCAGTAAAATTTTCGTGCATCTACAGTTTTTGAATTGCAACAAAATAAGAAAATCGCTACATGAGAAATCGAATGAATATCTAATCTTGTAAAAAGTTGAACTTAAAATGCTCATAAAAATGTATTATGACTTGCTTATAAACATTTTTTTATTGATAAAATTAGGCAAACTTATAAGGAATCTTGTATTACATTTTCAAATCTTAGATTTAAAAAGAACATTTTTTATTAATTTCTAACTCAAAATTAATTGCACATTCTTGTCATTTTTACGTATTTTCTCAAAATTTGAACTTTGATTTCCTATAAAAAAAAATTGTGACTACGGATTTTTAATATTTTTTATCTGCCTTTGAAACTATATATTAGAACCCTACTATTAAATTTTCAAGATTTTTTACCCAACAATTAAAATTTTATTGACATTTATAGAAAAAATAACTAAAATAATTGGAAACTGAAAATGTCCGTTAACAGCTCAAAAGAAGTCAGAATATTTTTAAAATGCTATGGTGTGTAGAAAATGCTCATATAAACATTTGGTCAAAATGTCATGTCTCTACGGTAATTTCTTTTAGATTTAAACCAAAAACCAAAATCGATTTTTCGTAAAAATTCCCGTTTTTCCCTTAATTTTTCATTTGTTTTTCACGGCGTTTTTGAAAACTATTGGGAAATTTTTAATGTTGACTACCCAAAGTACCAACTAGATTCACTTTCCTATCAGAAAAGGTACTATTGAAGAAAATTGAAGCATTTTTACTGTCCTAAAAGGTGATGACAGACACAAAAATAAAAAAAAAACACACATCATTGTAAAATCAATACATTCATCGTTCCGCTCAGAATCTAAAATGTACTGTTGCCCATACGAAAATTTAGTACGAGAACCACGCCTACATGGAGCACTGTTTTTGCAAATTTTACAGGATGAGGACATATTCTTTAACTAACATTTCTACTTAGATAGAAAGTTTATTTTGACTATGCATATGTTCATGTGTATCTTTACAAGTTATAATTAAAATTATAAAAAAAATATAAAATAAAACCTTAATAATTAATTATAAGTAGCACTTTTTTTAGTAATTAAGTATTTTGTACTGAAGCTGTCCGGTTTTCGCCCTGAATCAGCAACAAGCTTTATTTCTTTATATAACTATTGTTTTATATAAGCATAATAATAATATATTAAAGAATTGGTTGATTTGATAAATAAAAAAAAAATGGATAAAAAAATCCAGTACATTTCTTTTTTTTTTCATTGATGGCAGCAAAGAAAAAACACGTACAATTTACTAAATGTATAATAGAACAATGCAACAGTTTCATAACTTTATATTTACTTTTTAATTTTTAATAGATCACAATAGGACAAAATATGTTTAGCTTAAAACGAAATATTATAACAATACAAAAGCGGACAAGTAGTAACGCTCTGCTGTACATTGGGTGTCTTGAAAAATCACTATATATGTATATATATAATGGATGTGTTCAATTTGAAGTCAATAATATAAAATCATTGTAGGTATACAAAAAACAATTCTGAGGGAAAACAGTATGTCAGTCTATAATTATTACACCAAGTATCATTATTTTATGATATTATTATGTTTAAAGTAATTTATTTACTATTAGGCATTAGTACTACAGTATAGGTAAATACATTTAAATGTCATTTTGTGTTTATGTGTATGAAATATGTATAGTAATATACCTACTTTAAAAGTTTCAAATACCCACAAATAATATTTTTAAATTACAACAAAATTACTAAAATTGTTATTCTTCGTTTAAATATATAATTTTGTCCAAATGTGAAACTAAGAAGTCTATTAAAAGAACTGTGCTTTTCACATGTAATTTTTTGGTTACGATATGAAAATATGAAATACTCATGGGAAACCATGTTTTAAATTTTCAATCCTTAGCTGTAAGCCTATAAATATTGAATATTTCTATATTTCTATCTATCATTAACATACGGTTTTCCGGGTTTTCGATATCAGCATAATTTCTAATAGAAAAGTAAATCTAATTGATACTTTTGAGAAGTTAAAATTCCTTTACAGTTTTTTTCCCCACTTTCACTAGTTTTAGAAAGCTTCGTGGTTGGGGAGACTGGAAAAACAAAAAAAAAGTGATGATTGTCAGGGTGGTAACTATTATAGTATTGCGCGGGAACAACAGTATTTTGTTATGATATGATACGTATAATACACCCACATAATAATACCAAATGGAAAAATATACCATTCCACGGGACACGGACTAAATATTTTATGATGATCTCATTATAATGGACTGTCATAATGGTATCGCCATGAGGAGGGGGGGGGGGCAGAGAGTTGGACTCGCAAATGGAAAATGTATGGCAAACACGTAGTTAGTTAAGGGGATTGGAAGCGGCGATTTTCTTTCTCTGTCTAACACACGTGCAGCATAGCAATTTAGACGTTTTCTAGTTCCAACGTACCGATCGATCTATTGATGCGATAAGGAATCTAAAAACAGTTTTGAATTCGTCGTCAAGTCTACTTTAGATCGACTTTCCCACTTTTTTGATTTTTTTCCCCAAAATCCAATAAATTAGCTTTGAGCAAATTAGAAACCTAAAAATCATCAAAAGTTAATTTTTCGATATTCTTAGCACGAAATTTCAAAAATGTGGTAAAGTCGATTTGTAGAACATTTTGCGACGAATCCAAATCTGTTTTCAGATTTCTTGTCGCATCAATAGATCGTCCGTTCGTCAACGTAAACTGACGACGTGACATGGTGGAACGTCTACGTACAACTGACGCTATTTGTAATTTTTATGAACTCCAGAATTTGTAAGAATAATGTTTATTATTAATAAGTAATCCATATCTACACAACTAAAGATAATATATGTCAATTACCTAACCTAAATACGAAAATAGTTCGTATCTTGCAAGTTGCAGGTACTTGTTCATAGTAACCGGAAGATCGTTAGTCAAGTTAGCTTTATTTTACTCGTTATAGCCGATAACTCGTAATAACCATACTCGTTGTAAACGTATATATTATACAATCATATGCGCTCGTGCAGTATCTCTAGTCATTTGGCTATTTGATTTTTACATCGACTGTTGTACAATTTTTTGCTTTATTTTGCATTATTTTATTCAATACCAAAATAATTTTTAATTATAAAATAATCGGCATGGAAAACTACAAAAAAAAAAAATTCGTGTCTAAATTAAAAAAGCATAAAGGCAATACCGCAGCACTACTAAAATGGCGATTGAATTCCAAATCTGATACAGTAAGTTATTTTACTTTTTTAGTCAATACACTTATAAATAATTAAATTATAGCCGTGTTTTATTTCTTATTTTATATTTTTATATGATATAGTTTAAATATACTCATGGGCGTCCACAGGTGTAGCCCATGTACCTATTGGTTTTACTATGATGTTTATTTAAATTTGAATTATTATTTATTATTAAGACATTGGGTGTTCCCCCGTTTTTTCCGTGCACGGATCCCTTATTTTGATGTAATTCAAAAATAAATAATCGCAGACATTTGAAAATTTTACCACTAGTTAAGATAACCATCTTATATACATTTAAAAAATTTAAAAATAATTTGACAAGTTTTGGGCTAATTGTAGGCCTAAGAAATTGTCGGTTTTTTCCAATTTTTTTTTTAAATTTCGAAAAAAAAATTTCGTATGGTCAAATTTCTTGAAAATTAACAACATTATAAAACCAGTAGCTTCTTTGCTCCACCCAAAATCTAAAATAGGTATATGTTATTTCCATAGGAAAAATTACCATCGACATCAATTTCCAGCAGGCAGCAAAAAAATATAATTCATCATGATGAAGATATGGAAGAGTAAAACATACTTAATTAATAATTGTTATTAGTTGTGTTTACAATAATTATTTTTAATGTATTTAATTTAGAACATATGTAATTGAAGGAAGACGAATCGTTGATATAAAATTTATGTTTGATAAAATCTCGAAAATCAAATACGAGGGTTTTAACTGTACGTTCCTTAATTTAAGTTTACAAAAAGAAAAAAGATATGGTTTTTACAGTGAATTTATTTTTATTTGCAACATGTGTAATAAAAAAGAGATTATCTCTACTGAACCATCATTAGATACAAACGGACTTTTAAGTTTTAACAATAAATATGGCAGTTGTATCATCAGCTGTAAATACCGGTCAAGGATTTTCACAATTACAGCAATTTTCAGCTATTTTAAATATGCCATGTATGAGTAACCCACTATATCAAAAATGTCATGAAAAAATTAGTTCATACACTGAGAGCGTTGCCTTGGAAGGAACTGAAGAAGCAGCTAAAGAAGAAGCTAGATTAGCTATAGAACACGGGGAAGTAAATAAGAACGGTGTTCCTATGATCACTGTAGTTGCCGATGGCGCATGGTCTAAGAGGTCCTATAGATCAAATTATAATGCTTTGTCTGGTGTTGTTAGTAAATAATTTATTTAAAATATATGGTACACAAATTATTGTCATGATTATGCAATCATTATCTTATATATTTCAGGGATGTATTGTTGGTTATAGGACTAAAAAAGTGTTATATATAGGAGTAAGAAATAAATATTGTTCAGTATGTCATAAAGCAGATGTTATCCAAAAGGTACCTGGAGAACATATTTGTTATAAAAATTGGAGTGGAACGTCTACGGCCATGGAAGCTGACATAATTGTTCAAGGGTTTAAACAGAGTTTACAATCAAATAATTTAATTTATAGTCATTTAATAGGGGATGGGGATAGTATTGTTATGAAAAAAATTAATTTAGCAAAACCGTATGGTAATGACGTGATTGTAAAAAAAATTGAGTGTACCAATCATATATTACGCAATTACTCGAATCGTTTAAAAGATATGTCTACAAAAAGAAAGAGTTCTTCGGGTACTGTTGTTCCAGGATTCATAAGAAGAAAATTAAAAGAAAACTTGCTAAGATTACGGTGAGAATTATTGTGTATTTTATATTAATTTATTACTACAATTAATTTACATTGGATAAAAAGTGACATTTAATAACTATTTGAAATAAAAATAGATACTCTGTAACCAAGGCTATAGAGTTCAGAAAAAATATGACAACTTCTAATGACGCAAAAGCAAAATGTTTAAAAAATGATATTACTAATGGACCTTATCATATATTTGGGTTTCATGATGAATGTGATGAGTAAGAATAACATACTAATCATTTATTTATCATAAGTAACATTTTTATAATAATAAATGATTTATTGATTGATTAGGTATTTTTGTAAAAGGAAAAAGGAATCTGAGTTTAACCTAGTTCCAGAAATGCAAAAATGCGGAATTTGGAATGATATTATGGCAGCCGTAAATCTAGTAGCGTATCATTCAGATAGTTTAATATACCATGTCAATAATAATGTAGTAGAGTCTTACAATAGTATTGTTGCAAAATATGTAGGTGGTAAAAGGATAAATTTTTCATTCAAAGGTATAAGTGGTTAGGTTAGGACTAATTTTTATTTATTTAATTTTTATAAATGTATGTTTAGGTTCTTATAGTACTCGATGTCATACTGCAGTGTCCTCCTATAATTTTGGACCACAATATTTACGTCACTTTCATAAAAAAATGACAAACAGAAGTCCAGGAATATTTACGAAAGACTTTATATCAAAACACATAAAAAGTCAACGACAGAAACAATTAAAGAAATCGCTTCAATCAAAGTACCTATATTGAATATTTTTAACACATTCGTCTATTATAGTCATAGATTTTAGTACTACATGGCATACAATAGTGTATACGATTAATTATGTTTTATACAGACCTCGAATCCAGAGAAAATTAATAGCTGGACCAGACGAAGATTATGGTGCTATAAATGAAGATTTAGGATGTAAGCCACTAATGATTGCTCGTGAAGAAATGGAGGAGCAAAAGTTATTATTCTTATTACGACTTAGGCTTAGTCAGGATGATATTATTCAATTGGAACGCCGAACTATTGAACAATCACAATGTGAAGAATGGAAAAAAGAACGATCGTACAGACTGACTGCTTCTAATTTTGGCAAAGTGTGTAAGCTACGTAAAACCACAAATAGAAAAAATACAATTATTTCTATTTTGTATAAGTCTGATTATTTCCATGGAACAACTGCTACCAGGTAAAATTTGACTATTTTGTACTGTAACAAATACAATTTATTTAATAATCTATAATATATATACAATATACATTCTACAACAGTTATGGTATACAATTCGAACCCGTAGCTAAAAAAGCATTCGAAGCTTTATACAACTTCAAGGTTCATTCTACCGGATTATTTGTTGATCCAGCACTCCCTTACTTGGCTGCATCTTCAGACGGACTTGTTGGAGACGATTGTATAATCGAAATTAAATGTCCTTTTTCGATTAGAGACTACACACCCGAAAATGCTTATGAGGAAAAAAAAAAAAATAATTGGAAAAAAAAAATGAAAAGTTGGTACTAAGAAAAAATCACGATTATTTTTATCAAATACAGGGTCAACTCCATATAACCCAAAAAAAATATTGTTATTTTGTGGTTTGGACTCCAAAAGGTAAATTTATCACATCATTTTAATTTTATAAATATTTTTGACATTTATAAGAAATACACCTATATGTGTTACACAGGTATGTGTGTTGATAAAATTGAACGGGATGATTTATTTTGGTTGAACAATATGGAAATGCCTTTGTCAGAATTTTACCTTGGTTATATGGTACCAGAAATAATTTTTCCGCAACTTAATATTAATATAATATAATTATTAAAATATACAACTTATTAACGAAAATGACAAACAATTTTAATGCATTGCACTTGCAGTAGGTATTATACTTTTTAGTTTTTGACCATTTATATTCTGTATAGGTATATTTATAGTATTATGTAAATTTCAAGTCATATTTTGCCATATTCATCATGTCAAATTGTACTCTTATACTTTTTTAGTAATAGTTATCATTTATTTTATTTTATGATGTTTTTATTACTATCATAAAGAAAATGCTGTGGACAATCTCCAATAAACAGTTCAATGTAAGATTATTTATCTAAATAAAACAATAGAAATAAAAGTTATTATCAATTTGATATTTTTTTTTGTCAACGAAAACATTTTTAGAGAAAAAAATTTAAAAATTGACTAGGTACACTCAAAAGTTATTGTTATAATTTATAACATTGAATGAAATAAGAAATCAAATACTTAATAAAAAAATCTGGGTGTCTATAGATGAGACAACAGATACAGAAGGACGTTATGTGGCGAATGTGATAATTGGAACCTTACTAATATTTTTAATTACCTGTCAAAGAAATTTGAATAAAAATCGTAGTAGTATAATAATGTTTTTTTCCTTATATTTATAAATTTAAAAAAATAAGGGCATATTTAAGCGCATATATCACGATTTTTAAGCGCATAAGTGCATGCATATTTCGGTAGTTTTTAGTGCATAAACTTCCGGGCCCTAGTTATAAATATTGTTTGAGTTAGGTACGTCAAAATAACTAAAATATTTTTCGTAACGCGGCGTATTTACGGTTTCTCGCTGCTTTAGGTATATCGTTTGTCAATAGTACACATCCACGGCCCGCGGCTGTTGAATAATATTACGTGAGTATACAAAAATAAATAATGTGACGATTAATTCACAATATATACATATATGTATATAACAATATATTATAAGAATAACATCCATACAGCGCGTGTAGATAAGAACACGGTGTGCAGCGATCGTTTACCATAGCCACGACAAATACCGACGTTGTACGAGCAATCCCGAACGAACTCACACACACTAATGATAATTTACTACTAACACATACACACTGCGTAACGCGTATAAATGATGAAATTGCCTATACACAACCCCTTAATAAATCGCCGCTTCCAATCCCCTTAAGGGGATCGGTGATGGTGTATATTTAAGGAGTTGGGTATAGGCAATATTTAAAGTGCGTGCGTAAGTCATTTGTAACTGTGTGCGTAGTAAATGATTATTAGTATGTGTACGGGTCTCTGCCCTACACCAGGTACTACCCACTCTACATCTTATCTGCTAATTGACAAATAACCATAACAACACTGTATAGTATTACACGGTAATAATAATTACGTAAATACCCGCATACGCATTACGCTGTATTCTACATTCTATATTATTATTGTTCGACGTCCATTGTACACACGTCTTTTTAGCTTTACTGCAAAAACCTTCACAATTTAATTTTTAATAATTAAAAAATATATTTATTATAAAAACAAGAATTTTCTATTTATTTTAGGTAGGTATAAAGGATTATATATTATAAAAATACACGATGAATGTATTAATTTAGAGAGTATATTAAAAAAATATATATACAAATATTATGGTTCCGGTAAACCAGATCTTATAGGTAATCCTCGATCAAATCTCGAATCTATAATTTCTGGTACTAAAGATTCCATATAAAATTTTGTGCATTGGGGTTCAATATTATTTTTCCAAAATTCTTCGTCTCTTAATATTTTATCAACTACAAAACCTATAAAAAAATATAAAATATTAGATTATGTTGATTTGAAATAAAAAATGAAGTAAAAAGTATAAGTTACCTTTGGGCGTCCACACTACAAAATAGCACCATTTTCGTTTTGTAATATTGAGTTGTCCTTGTACTTGGAAATAGTAGCAATTATTTTTTTTTAATATTAGTTTTTCATCATTATAAATCATATATTTTAATTTTTTGTTATTTACAGCTTCTTCCGGTGTATACTCCTTTATACTTTGAGGACACTTAATTTCAACTATTGCGTCTTTGCCTATTAGTCCATCGGGACTTGCGGCTAAATAATTGAGTTTATTGTGTATAAATAATCCTGCTGGTTCAATTTTAACATCAAACTTTTTTTCAAAATCTCTTTTGGCCATTGGTTCATTTTCAATGCCATACCTATAAATAATATGAATAAAATAACATTTAATTATTTAGATTTTAGAGTACTTATGCAGTATGCTTGATTACTATAATACAAACCGAGTGGCAGGGTTTCCTTGGAAAATATCATAAAGTATGTTTTTGACGGTGTTTGCCCGAGAAGTGCTTGCTCTAAGTTTACACACTTTGCCAAAATTGGAAGCTGTGAGACGTGATTTTCTATACTTTTGCCATTCATTATTATTTTGCTGTCCTACAGTTCTTCTTTCAACTTCTTCTATTTCTTTTATAGTTAGCTTTAGATTATTTAAAAATATTTTTTCCACTTTTAAATATTTGTCATGTGGCATATCAGTTATTGTACACTCTAATTCATTTACAGCTCCATAATTCTCATCTGGTCCGTCAATAATTTTTGTTCTCTTTGGAAAGGTTCTTATAATTTATAATTAAAAAAAAAAAATCAGTTGAATATAATATAATGAATAAAATTAAAAGAATTATTTAAAAAAAATACTATTTAAAAATTTAAGAGTACCTATATATTATAAGCTATATAAGAACTATTTATATATAGATTTAGCCCCCCCCCCATCTGTTTAATATAATCAAATTTAAATTGTTATATTATAATACCTTTCGAAATTTAAACGTCTACATTTTAATTTTAATTTTGATCTTTCTATTTTTTTTATGTATTGTTTTGTAAATAATCCAGGGCTAGTATTCGTAATTTGTTTATGTAAATTACTAATATATTTTGGTCCACAATTATAAGATGTTACCGCTGTATTACACCGTGCACTATATGAACCTATACAATATCAGTTATACATAATATGTCAAACATATAATACGAAAATATAATTTTTAGTTTTATAAGTATTTGTTATTACTTACCTCTAGAAGAAAAATTGACTCTTTTTCCACCTACATACTTGGCAACCACACTATTAAAGCCTTCAACTGCATTATTGTTTACGTTGTATATTAGGCTTTGAGCATGATGAACGACAATATTTCTAGCTCCTAAAATATCTTTGAATAGTCCACAATTTTCCATTTGAGGAACTAAATTTACCTCACTTTCTTTAGGACCATTACAAAAGTAACTATATAAAATATAAATACATAATTTTATACGATTGCAGATAAAAAAAAGTGTCATTTAATTTATTTTAAATTTTATACTTAGCACAATTAGAATGATCTCCAAATACATGGTATGGGCTGTTCAATATATCTTGTTTTAAAAGTTCAACTTTTTCATTATGATGCAACGACATATTTTTTCGAAAAACTATTGCCTTGGTAATTGCACATCTATTTTAAATATATACATTTATGATTTTTTGGTGTTCTAATAATTTTTAACAGAGCAATCTAAATTGCAGTCTTACAGTATTAATATAATATAATTTACATGTAAATCATGCATATACACATACCGTAATTTTAGTCGTTTATCTTTTAAAACTTTCCTAAGAAATCCGGGTACAACTATTCCAGAAGAACTTTTTCGATGGACGGACAAATCAACAATTCGATTCAGATAATTTCTGAGAATGTGATTCATACATTCAATTTTTTTAACAAAAACATCGCGTCCATATG
>JANEHU010001711.1:0-150000 GCA_027563435.1 Nasonovia ribisnigri
TTCGTATGTATAGATAAAGAAGAAAAATAAGAAAAAAAACAATACAAACAATTTGGTTCGCCGAAACCGTGGATGGTACTTGAAATATTTTATATCATAATAACTAGAAGTGCCACTGCATCAACGCAGGCTTATTTAAGAAATAATAATAATAATTACTATAAAAACCAATTACAAACAAAAATTTCCATCGTAAATCTCATAATCCCTGTTTAAGCACCTCCCTGGGTTGGAATTTACCCTTTTTAAATTAGCTTATCTTCTTCCCAGAGGTCTAATCTACTACTGTACCAAATTTCTTCGCAATCGGTCCATCCATTTAGGAATGCATAATGGACACACACTGACAAACATTCATTTTTATTTTTATAGATTATCATGCGTGCCTACGTCACTATAAAGTTACAACTGTGCAGGGAAAGCAAAAAAAAAAAATATTAACAAAATTGTACCTCCGAATTCTTTATTCAAATGTGAAAAAAATTTTATGGGGTACCAAAAGTATCCCTCTGTACCCCTTAGTGACGCCCAAGTGCCTACGGAAAGGTACATAATATGTCAGCTGTATAGTTTGTTCTGTTTGGTTTTTCTGGTGAAAGTAATAATATTATTATATATAATGATATCCAATAAAAGAATAATATCATGCAAAACGTTTATTATTATTAAATTTTTTCCTGTACGACTTAAATCGGACTGTTTATTCGGTTGTCTTAAAAGACACGACGTCGGCTGCTGCAGGTACCCGCGTTACGGTATTCAGGTCAAGGAATGCGCGAAAGGTGAAGGTTCCGGCATGTGCATGAGCTTAAAACCGTTTACCGTATAATATATATAATATGTGTGTTTGTCGGATTGGGTTCATTTCGTAGAGGTTAAATTACCAAAAGCGAGGAAAAAACCGCCAGTGTAAATATTGTCGTGTTCGCCAATTATAAATACATTTATTATATATTATAATGTTTGATATATCTAATATAATATGTAATGGTAACCTCCGGACAGACGGTAAATGCGCAGTCGAAATTGAACGCGATCGTTTCAACAATTATTCATAATGTTATATACATGTTAAAAAAAATATTAATAGAAACGCGTTCGTGTCGAAAAAATCGACCGTAAATCATTATGAGGACATATACACATATACGATTGCAGTATTAATATTTCTTTGAAATATAAACGTACTGTATAGCTCTTATCATCGATATCTTTAACCACCTAATTTAAATATGGCTAGGTTGTTTGAAAAAAAACGGAGTAGGACTTGTTTTGAGTCGAATGTTACGACCGTTGCGTAAGTAAAACTATAATAATATTATGTGTGTATTTGTTAGTGAAAAAAAAAAATATATTTGTTTTACGCCAAAGACTATCAGGTGTACTATAGGTAGATACCAAAAACATACGCAGTCGGCTATATCATAATTCATAATATGTACGAATTGGGATAAAAAGTATACAACTCGCACAAAACCAAAAGCTCTGACGTTACTTTACCTATATAAATATATTTTTATTACACCGTATGTAATGCGGTCATGGATGCCGACTTTATCGACAACTTCATTTTTATTAATTATAATATTATAATATGATCAACAAGAACATTCCTAACTATGTCTATAAAATATATACACATATCATTTATTTATATTTATCATAATGCGCATACCATAATAATACCACCAACAAATATAATATTCATATCGAATAGACGCATACTAAACATTATAAATTTACCCATATTATAATATGCATAGTACATTGATGACCGATCGACCTCCACAAGGAGATTCGGGCGAGCGGGCATGACGCTTTAGACGACAACGGATATATAAAAAGAAAGATGAGATAAAACGTTGGCGGGGAGAATCGACCGACAAGGACGTAGATTGAATGACCCGTTTCGCAATTAAAATATACTCGCGAGTGAGTGTGTATAGCTTAACATATAAATACGAATATATATATATATATATATAGTAATAATAATAATAATAATAACAATAAATAAATAATAATATAATAGCGGCAACGTCGGCGGCGGCGGTCTGGATAAAATGGAAGGCGAATTGCGCCCGGAGGCTGTACCCGATGTATAATATGTGTGCGAGAGTAGACCGCTCCTTCTTAGATTTATATATATACATCTTATAATGTGTGTGTGTGTGTGTGTGTGTGTGTGTGTGTGTGTGTGTGTGTGTGTGTGTGTGTGTGTGTGTGTGTGTGTGTGTGTGTGTGTGTGTGTTTCCTTCTTATTATTTTTTTCACGTTGGGTATCATTGACCCGATCGCGAGAGCAGATATAGGTATACGCGAAGATTTCTGTTCGCACACGACCGCGCTCGCGCGCGATCTTTCGTTTTGTAACACCGTTTTGCATTCCTCGCGACCGATCGAACATAACAATAATAGCAACAATAATAACAATATTTATTACAATACGTACGCACGCTCATCTTCCTCTCCGCGTCTCTCATAAACGTATAAATTATAACAAGCCAGTATCATTTGTCTTGTATTATGTTTGGACCATCGAGTATAAGTCGTGCAGTGTTGCCCGAATAATGTGTTTTTGAGAATATATTTTACTATTAGGCATTCTCATAATATTATTAAATCCGTTTAATGGTTATATTTTTGATTTCTTAACTTAAAAATATGCGTTACATTGTAACTAAGAAAAAAAGGACTGCAAAAACTTATGAATATCCCTACTTATATTTGAAATTATTTTTTCCGATTTTTATTTCGGTTTCGGTTTCGGATATCGATATATATTTTTTCTGATTTCAATTTCGGTTTTGATTACCGGTTTCGGTAGGTATCGATTTCGGTTTTGACCGGTATTCAAAATCGGAATCCAATATCGTTTTCAAGCTTTGGCATTTTCTAAATTACTAATTAGGAAAACAAAGTGATAAAAAAACATCGAAGTGATGATAACATAATATATGCAATGAACAGAGCTACAAAGGAAAATGCTCCACGAAATATATACAAAGTAATTTACCAAGTATTCTCATCTTTTTTCACTTTTCCTTTAATAATTTAACTATTCAAATTCTGATTTTTGAAATTTTGTGTATTACTAAAATATATCCTATGGCGACACATATTCTGTTTCTCAAATAAAAATGTTTTTTTTTTTTTTTAATTTATGTAAGTACATACCTAATTCAAAATTCAAACGAGTAGTTTCTTAGTCAATATTAAGGACAATAGTAGGTGCTTACCTACTTAAAAAGGGGTTTACAAAAACATAAAATAAATGTAAATTGGTAATATTCGATCTAGTATTTATTACACTTGAATAATTTTACGAATATTATAAATTTATAACTAATATTGATGGATTAATATTAATTACTAGAATGTTCAAAATTCAAATCACCATAATATCTTCCAAAAACATTACCATGGTTTTGTCAATATTTTCAAAAAATTATCTAGTAAATAATTCACAATAAAAATTGGTGGTTCTTTTTTGAAAAAACAGAACACTTATTAAGTCAACGGGTAGGTAGTACTAAACAAAATCAAAGAATTTAAAATATGGGCTTTAGTAAGTACCTACATTTATTCAGAAATTCCAAAAAATTAGATTTTTTATAACGGCATTGCTGGAGGAAAAAAAGGGCGAGCGTGATTGGCAATTCACCCTGTATAATATAAAGATAGGTAATAATAATATAGTAAAAGCTGTGCAGGAATATATCTATTGGCTATTATATGACATTCGATTCCGGTGATTTTCCAATAGCCGTCGGCATTTAAATAACCGTCTGTGGCGAACAACACTATTACTGTACCTATCATGTGTGATATCATGCATGCGTTATGCTATAGGTAAGTACCGTATTAATTGTTGTCGATTTGTATATGATAAATGTATTATATTACTATTGTTTCATATCATAATAAAATATAATATAATATTGTATCAAAAACCCGGGTCGCCAGGCGCGTTTCTCGCGGCGGAGAAAAAAAAACGCGCAACACGCTGAGCTCCGCAGCAGTCTTTTATATCCTCGTGTACGTCTATAATACCTATAGTGTTCGTACGACGTATTATAAGTTATAACATAAGTTATATTATTGTAATAAGTAATAACACAATATATTATACGGTACAATGGACGGTTTAAAAACATGCCGAGTCGCGTTCAATCGGTTTTGGAAAAGTTATGCTGTTTTTTTCTCTCCTCATCGGTTTAGCTGCGTGCTAAAATAATATGCCGTATGCATATGAAAATATTATGGACGTACGTAAAAAGCGTAATTTGTAAAGCGATTTTTTTTTTCATTTCTACCTACATAATATACCTACTGCGTGTTCGCATTTATACGCGCGCGACGTTTGAACAATGCGCTACGTATAATATCATATATCTAGGTACCTACTTTAATATTATATTATATTTAGGTTTTGACTTTTGTTTAGTTTACGCAACTCTTATTATAGACGTATAGAATATTGACTTCAGTGACTGCATAGTGACATTAGTACCTACACAAGGTGATTCGCCAAGCATGCTCACCGCCATTTTTTCATTTAAAAACGAATTTATTAAAATTCTAATTTTTCAAAAACCACGTTTTCAAACTTTTTTTGAACTTATTAAGGAGTGTCCTGTGGCTATACAAACTTCTGTTTTTTTCAAATGAGAACACCCCTAATTTTTACTGTAAATTATTTAGTGGCTAATTTTTTTGAAAATGTGTACCTAATTCGAAATTTAAACGAATAGTTTTTCAGTTTTTAAAAGTTTCTTTATTATAGGTAACCATAATAATAGTCCTTAAAAATGTGTAATATTAGAACTAGTGTTTATTTTACTGGGACCATTTTTATAAACGATAAAAATATTGATAGATTAATATTAATTAAAAATATTTTCAACTCACCATTGTCCTGAAATCTTTCAAATTCATCCTTTGTACACAAAATCAAATAATTTAAAAAGTACTAGTTTGAATTTTGATTTTGATACGTCAACATTTTGAGAACAATTATCCACTAAATAATTTATATTATAAAAGAGAGTTTCTAATTTAGAAGCTTGTATTTCAGCAGGACATTATGCATAAGTAGAGCAAAAAATCTCGAGAATTGAAAAATGGGCTTTAAGTATATTTGAAATATAAAATTAAAATCACAAAAATCAGATTTTTAATAACAGCAGCATTATTCAAGAAAAAAAAAAGGGATGAGCACGCTTGGTGAATCACCTTTTATACACCTCTCCCACATAATATTACAATATAAATATATGTATTGAAGTCTATCGAATGAGATAAATTTCATAACATTTTATTGTCTTACAACTCCATAATTGGCTATGATAAATTATTATGAATTATTAGCACATGAAATTATTGTATAGATCACGTTTCCGCTCGGGAGGTTTAATAAAAAATAAATATTTAGGACGAATAAATTGTGCTAATTTTTTTTTATAATCGATTGTTGAATAAGACAATATCGTAATCCGCCAATATGTAACATCTTGAGCTAAATAAAAAAAAATGTGCATTTTAATTAATAATTACGTCATTTCTGTGACGAATTTCAGCATGGGTGGTTTGAAAAAAAAACTCATCCATTTCACTAGTTTGATACGTATTTGGCATAATTCACCACGAATATGAAAAAAACTATTCATTTCAATATAATGTATATCATAATACGTGTGAAGTAATGTGTTTTTTTTTATTGTTTCATGACATTGTTAAATTGGTTTTTGTAATTATTTGACATGGACAGTCTGTGTTTTTTTTATAGGAAAAAAACTTCACAAACCCCTTCATAAATTTGTCTTTTTTAATTGTAAACATTTCTCACGCATTGAATTGTAAACGAATTTCTCTACTACCTAACTCAATTAATAGTTACGAGTTATGTGAATCGAAATTTAGTGTAGTATTGTAAGATTTTTTCTTAACCAATTTAAAAACGAATCCTTATGTTACCTAAGTGTGTTGAACAATTATATTTAAACAATTTAATTCTATTACACACATAATACAGTAAAAATAATATATTTAACTTTGTAGAGGTACCTAGCTACTTATATTACATAAAATACAATATCCAGAACACATCACATAAATGGTTATGCACTCAAGTACCTATACATATTTTTATTATAATAATATGATGTAATAGCTAGGTATTATAAAATGAATTTTACATTTTTTATAGCTATAAAATGTTTTGTATAATAACATAGTTATTTATATGACAACTACAAAAATAAATCTTGACTAGTTTTATCGACTCTATATTATATACCTATTTTTATTTGACACGTTCCACACGTTCATAAGAATATAATAATAATAATATATAATATGATATTACAATTTATACTGTGATAAAACTGACGTCTGACTTTCAGAAACGATATACAGCCATATTATAGATACAGCACACTAACACTACAAATAGGTGTAATATTTTATTTACCATCCTTTTTGATATTTTGGAAATTGATACTGCAGTGTAAATTATTTTTATACTACCTATAAAAGTTGTTAAAATATTAAGAAATCCAATATTTATAATAATATGCTTCAACGTCCAACATAATGTATTGTTTATAACGCGCTAATGATAGTATTTTAGACTTTGAACACATCGGCCGGTTTAACAATGATGTGTGTATGTGTTTTTTTTTTAAATTGGATCTGTCATTATCTTTTAGACGGTGAGTTGTTCTGGCACCTTTAGTAAAAATTTTAACTACGAATCAATTCCACTTTATTGTAACCATTTGTAACCGGCATTACTGATAGCATTTTTCAGACATAGTATATAATTTTCAAAATATTTTGGTTCTTTTTTTAGTTTTTTTTTTTTATTGATATAAATGTTTTTGCCCAGTCAAAAACCTTGAAAATCAAATTCAAGGTTCGTCGCATATGTTTTAGTATTGGAATTAAAAAAAAAGTTGGCGTGAAATCATATTAATCATAATCCATAATTTTTTATGAGTGTTTGAAATTTAAAATTTGATGACATTGATATTCAAACGAATTATATATAACAGCAATTTATCCCAAAAGATTTTTGTTATTTTGATATTACTCATATAATATTATTTGGAAAATGTAGAAACATTCTACTATTCTTTACATTATGTTTAAACATTTTCAAAATAATATTTAGGTTGATTGTAAGCTATATAGGTACAATTAAAGGTGGGTACCATGAACCTATTCACGCCGTTCTACGGTACATTGGTACTGACTTCTAAGTTAATAACAGCCGGTTATAATAATATAATATTAAGTGATCCGTTTTTGGCAAAAATTAGTTCAACGCCTACCGCGTATCACAAGTAGAAGAACTAATAGGAATAAAAATATTTAATAAAATATGCTTAGAAATATACGCTGAAAAAACGTCTCCACCCAGATTTGTTTTTCGCTTACAATGTTTTACCATTATTGAATTCAAATTTAACAGATTCATTGTATAATATACGCAGTGACCTATACGATTACGAGAAATACGCTCGACTCCTACTAACTATACAGCAGAACGACTTCCCCGGTTTTTTCCTTCGCTTTCAGCCGTATGGAAACGTACAACACGTACCTATCTGCGAAGTTTATTATAGTATTATTATTTCGTATTTCCTATGTACAATAGATAATATACGCGCCATGGCCGTTGGTACGTTTGACAACTCAATGACAGCTTATGTTCGGTTACTCTGGTTTTGTACCTACGTGAAAACAAAACAATAAAAAGGCGTAAAATCCATATGGGAACGCAAAGTAGTCCGCAAACAATAATTATTATTTTGTACTATAATGTAGGTCTACTCAAGAATGGTAACCCCGTACTCCGAGGCGACATGATAGGTAGGTACGTGGTTTATTCCTCGTTTACACACAAAATATATTGTAAAACCTCGCTGGTTCCAAAGAATAGTGATATGCTATTGTTCGGGATTTTAATTACATACCTACGTGTTGATTATAACTGCAGTTGCAGTATATAGAAGAACAAAATTGGAACGATATAAGCACACATTTATATATATATATTGTGTAAGTGTATAATTATTTAGGCATATTGAAAATATAACGGAAACGGGAATAAATTAAAATATGTTGTTATGTTGTAAGTTAGCAGAGCAAAAGTGTAATAATATATGGGACACGCGGAAATAGGTACTAGGTACTACTACTACTAATAACAATAATAATAGTTTATGCATAAGTAGGTACGCGATTTACTTATCACGCAATCTTTATTATATTATATTTAGCGGTAAATAAATAACATGTTCTTAGAGACATAGAGAGACTAATTTACAAATCAAAAACGTTCCCCATAAATTATTATCACGATACATAAACTGCAGCGCTGGTATCATATAGGTAACCGCTGGTTTTTAGGTCGATAACTGTTAACATCATAAAGGTTAATATTTAAACGAAATGGAATTTATTGAATTATACCTGGTTTATGTTTAACGTGTAAAATTCAGCTAATGATTGTTAACAATAACGTTATTATTGTCAGTTCATTTAATTTTTTTTTTACTGAGGCAATAAGTTATGTATAGATTCATATTATAATAATATTTATAATACAATATTATAGTTGAGGTGGATTACGGGGTTTCCGGATGTTGCCTCATTTAAAGATAAACAGCAGAACGAGTTATAATACCACTGACGAATAAAACAATTTTCAGACCAACACTTTAAGATAAACATTATATAAGAAAAAAATCATGTGAAAAATTGAATAATAGATAAAAATTCAAGTGAACTAAATAAATAATTTATAGAAATAAAATAAATTCAACAATAACAGTTAGTACACATTTTGGCCATTTGCAATTATATGGTCATTTATAACTCATTAACAATTATTATTGTTATTGTTATAAGTCTATAATAGTGGTATGGAACAAAATAAAGTGGAGAAGATATATATTACTATTATTATTCTTTCTAGCAATAGAAAAAAATAATGCGTAAATTATTATTTGGACGTTAATATAGTATAGCATCACACGATAAATTAAAATATCTTAAGACAATCTCATTTTCGAAGATACGTGTATGAATTTCTGAGTAAATAGATACTGCCATACTGGCTCATCTTTGGACTTTGGATACCGTATATTCTTGAATATAATCATATGACGCATAATCCACCGATAGATGAAGAGTTATAGCCTTATAGGTAATCGAATAAAAAGCTACCTACGTTTTTGAATTAATTTGAATATTTTTACGAAATAATGAAAAACGCATTGAAAGATTTTGTACGCGTATTATAATATATAATATACATATATATTATATTATTATTATTATAATACTCAATATTCTAAAATGATCTTATTTTATTACCTTTCGATTTTCTCGATTCATTCGCGCTATACATTATAATATCATATATTATAGGTTATATTATATTATACGATCAGCTGCAGTCTATTCGCGGTTGTAATCATTTTTACTTCCTCTCAGCATGTCGGTTTACAGTTCAACTTTTTATTACGGATATATAGGTATGTTTAAGAATAATGAGCAAGTAGGTACTCGCGTAAAATAAACTCGTACTAACACGCGTACCTGTCTAACTTCTGCATGGCGCCCGAGCGTAAAAAAAAATTCTCACCTTGTCAAAATGTTATAAATTCTGAATATACATATTATACCTACCAATTTATTAGTCCAATCAGGTATCTAATTGGAAAGTTTATCGGTCGGTCTGTAATATAATCAGATCTACTATTATACGACTGCGCTCATCTATATATCCGTCTCGCACAGGCGACCAGCAATAGGTATTATACGACGTATATGATACGTATATTATGAGATAGGTAACGTTAATACGTTACATGCATATATTTTACGATGATCGAGTAATTCGTATGCTAATTTTCCAACTCTAGAGCGTAATATGCTTATATTATATTATCATGTGCGTGTCGCACAGTCGGATTTATTAATATGGTCTATATAATATAGTGTGCACCTGCCACCTACTTTACCTACCTATAATACTAGTCGATTAATGTCAACGCAGAGCTCATATTATGTACAGATGCAGATAACCATCGAGACGTCGTCGTCGTCGTTGTCGTCGGAACTAAAAGAAAACGACGACAAAATGCAGTTTAAGACTTCTTATAGTTCTTATATACCTACGTCATATTATACAAATTATAATATTGTATATTAGGTATATCATTATTACACGTACTGTTGTTGTGGGTAAATGTGACGCGATCGAATCGGTCAAAATCAAATGACATGGTAAATCGCACGTATTTTATTGACATTTTTAATGAAAATTTCTGTCTATCATTACGCACACGTAATATATTATAATCAATATTAATATTTATCATGCAACAATGAATAGACATATTTTTCGCAAAAACACTGAAGTCACGCCTACAATCAAATTACGTAAGGCAATGTTTATTTTTTCTTCCACCGTTTCAAGAAAAAAAAAATAAAAATATTATGTACCTATATAATTTACATTAGAAATATTATTGCGGGCAAACATTATTTTGGAACAAAAAAATTCATACGTTCAATGTGCATAATAATATAATATATATTATTTAGGAGGTACCTGTATATACGTTTCATTAAATCGGCACACGAATTTATGTGCTTATTTGTATTTACAGAGGGTACCTATGTATTATACGTGTTTGCAAATGTCTAATAATTATAAAATAATTAGCGTATCGAATTAACGTTTCGATACGAATTAATTTACGCCCAATCGGATATTTCGATAGTTGGGCTATATTGGGTCGACAGGTCATCGGCCCACGAGTGAAAGCTTACCCATAGAGTTTTGATAGGCTCACATACATACACACACATGTACAATTTATCTTTAAATACACTCACACGTATCACGTCATATACATACAAATATGATAATATACAATATAAACAGACGCGAACACCACTAACAATGTTTATTTTAATCTCTCACGTTCCAAATCGACGACGAGTAGAGGTAATGTATACCATTTTATATTACATACGCGCATATATATTGAAAAAATATAATCACTGAGACTTCGACATGTGTGCAGGTACGTACGTTTATATATATATTATATAGGTACCTATACAGGTATTGTGTAGTCGACAAGGCGGCTTGTTTGCACGAGAATGAGAGACGAGCGCCTCGGCACTTGACGAGTGTATGATTATGGACTTTCGCAAAAAAGTCGTAAGGTGCAGGTATTTGTACGGTGCATTCTGTAATAATCGTTATTGCTATAAGACGTATTTGGGTTATACTCTAAACGTATATAGTTTTGTTCCCAAAACGATGATTTTTGATTTTTTCATCACTTACTGAACAGTAGGTAACTGCTATAGTGCCATGTATTATGAACCTATGTATTATTGCAGATATTCTATTATACCTATATGACATTGTCAAAATAATACAAATAACAATATGATATTACCATGTGTACATAATAAGCTATATTGTTATACATATTATATACAATATTGAAATATATAGATGTACACATTGTAAAGGAAATCACTCAAGGATTGATTGATAAAAAAATCATTTATCGTGTACTTGTACACTTTATACTGCAGGATTGTTGATTTGGAACTAATATGAACCAAAGGGTCTAATAGGAATAGCTGAGGAAAAGTGATTCAGGGGCCCCCGGGTGGTAATTTATTTGATCATCAAGATTTTAAGCTGTCGAGTTCCACCAAAACTTTATTTTTTTTTTTACGTTTTACTATTACCTATTGTATTCAAAATGAATTAATAAATACAATGCGTTATTACTTTGTATAACACTTTGTAATTCATAGATATTTTACTTAAACTTTTAACTGAACCGTGTTTTGATGTTTCCAAGATGTTTTGACTTTGGTCTAGGTGCACGGTGCAGTCATTTAGTCATAAAAGTCATAATCCAATACTGACATATACGTCCATGCCTGTAGTCCACTATGCACATACATGCCACATGCGTGTTATAAGATGACGTACTTTATAGTATGGTAATTGGTAAATAATAAATATATATAGTGTAGTAGTAGTTAACTATTAAAATATTGGTATGTTTGCAGAATATTAATCATAAACGTTTGGAAACATAAACGTACGGAATAATAATAATATATGATAATGATATTTATATGTCTATATAGGTATATGTGTGAGAAGTTGAAACGATAACTCGGAACATAGAGACGTCTTGAACACACTTGGCACTAAATGAGATTTTCTTATTTTCACGCTGGACGAAATCGAAAACTTTCAAATGTCGTTTAAACGGTGCACTAGATTCATATTATTTTTGCGTGTCTTGTTTACCTAATAATTATTTTTGTCATTAGAGTGTTTATTGTACTGAAAAGTGACGAAGTCATCCATGTTGTGTTCAGTACTCGTTTAATATAATTATTATTTGTCGGAAACTCGGAACTAGATGCGTCTACGAGTTTAACGATCTATAGGTATACAGTTGAAATAATAATAATATTGTGTTATCATTTATTGACTAGCTTTTTATATCTCTTCGACCACAGTAATGTTTTACCGTTTTACCTTTTGACCGCATCTTTCGGAAAACGACGTACCTACATGTTTTATATATACACAGTACACATACCACGCGTGTCGATTTCGAAAAGTGATTATTATAGATTGGCCACCACACGGCACACACATCACATAACGGTTATTTTACGTTTCACCGTGGAAATTAATGATTTCCGATTTTCCAACCATCATCGGCGGGCGATTACCACACGGCGAAAATGAATAAAATATTAAATAAAAATAGCGCGAACAGTTGCGAAACTTTCGGACATATTGCTCCGTGTCCCATTGTTACAGTTTTTCGTTGACGCCGTCCAAATGTATGTATATATATATACACCTAAGTACTCAACATTATATATTATTATACATTATAATATACTCAAAACATTATATATATATATATATGCGTATATTTATCATTATGCAACCCTTCGAGTGCGTGAATTATCACGGTCGGAGATATTGTTACGTTATATTTTCGATTGATCGACGTGCAGCGTTCAGTTCGGCGCGCCAAATAGATTACAAGTCTATAGAACGCACGCGCCTTTATAGAAACAACACTCTAAATTATATTATATATTATATGTATAGGTTTATGTGTATATAATAATGATACATAAATATATGATACATAATATTATATACTATAATGTATACAATATGTGCACATACACACAAATTAAATGCTATAATATTATGCGGTCGTAGACACTTTAATATTATATACATTATACATATATATATGGGTAATATTTTAGACGCGTATCGTATTATTATATACACTCAGGTGCGAGCGTGTGCGTGTTCACGTCGCTCATGAAATAAAAATCAAAGATCAAAACGGGGAAAAAAAATAAAAATAATAATCATAATAAATAATCGGCGGAAACGGTTTTTAGGTTTTCACGTATTTTCATTGTACGCCTGGTGAATGCAGCGCAACCATAATATTATACCTACTGCAGTTATTGTTATTATTAATTATTATTATATTATTACATGTCTCGTGCTGTTTGGAGGCGCGACAGCAGACGCATCGTGTAGTAGGACACACGCCGTCCTGCAGGCGGAACAAACGGAGCACACTGCACGACGAAACCGTGTCACATACCTACCTACTAATCCAATGACTAAAAATATATAAAATTACGAACACACGCGCTGACGGAACGTTTTGTGGAACCGTGACACCGTTCGAATTGGACCGCCTGTATTTTTTTTTTATGATTTATGATAAGTACTTTGCCGAGACGCATGAAATTATGTTTTTTACTCTCACTTTGCAGCACGTCATAGGTGGATATATATTATAGTACCTACGGGTACACTTAGTAGCACTTGGTTTAATATAGTATTTTTATTTCCAAATCGTAAACACTGTACAATGACGTTGTATTGGTATTTGCGTTAAAAAAAACCGACGGATATCCATTTTGTAGTCCCTTCCACTAGGAAAACATTTCTTGGCGATTTTCGCGCGCGTTGGAAGATTCTTCGGTAACGTGAACGTTGAAAGAATAAACCGTTAGGTCTACAAGAATCGGATCCTTTAAGGTTAAAGCTAGCCCCCGGTCGGACCAGAATTATTTAATATGCCGATGTACCACCGTGGGTCGAGTCACACTGAGATTGTTTTCAATAAATCTGCAGGGCCGAGCTCTTTAGGATTATTATGGTAAGTATATAAGTATATTAAAAAATATCCGGCTCTTAACTACGTGCCATCTTATATTTGGAAAAATATAATATTTTACGACATTTTTTTACGTAGAGGAAAACCCAAGGTCTTGAAATATACCTATATTGATACGGGGTGGGGCCTTGAAGAATAAATAGGTAACGGACCGGACCAGGGTTGGGTTTTTAATGAAAAATGATTGGGCCTCTAATAAAATATAGTATCATTATAAATAATAATAATGATAAATAAATAATTGTCACCCATCAAAACATGGATTGTTTATTTAATCGGAACACATAAAAAAAAAATGTTCAGATTAAATGAATAGGACGTGCATAAAACTTACACGTCTACCTATAAGTGGGTACGAGTGTTTCAAATGTTTCAATATTTCTATTTGATCTTGTTTTGAAAAGTTATAACTATATTTTTTAATTTACAGCAAAAAGGAGTACTAGAAAATGTACGATCTATGCTATACATATAGTACCTATATGTAAACCTATTGGTCACACCTCTTTGGGCATTAATTATTTTTTTTATAATTTACCTACATATATTAATTCTAAGTATCTATTTTTGTACAGAATATTATTGACCAATCGAAAGGCTGTATGTCACATCTCACATATATATAAAACTTCTTTCATTTACTAAATTAAATAGTTTTAAATAATTTTAAATAGTATTTGATTTGTATTAATTAAATTATATTATATATTAATTTTTATACAAAATTATTTGTTCTAAAATCAGATTAGTAAAATGTGTAACGATACAACTTAAACTACTACACCCAGTACTCATAATATAAACTATTTTAATAATGTAGAGTATTTGGTACAATGATTGGCAATATACTTTTATTATCGTAAAAAAATACATTCGTCGTGAATGGGAATTTGTGAGCCCATTGTGTTAATTGAGAAATTGACCTATACTCTCATAAAGCTATTTAGTTATAAACGTGTATTTATTTTTTATTACCTTATCATTTACTTTAAGCGATATTATAAGGACATTTTTGTAATAATAAATTATGTTTGCCAATGATTTGGAAAAAATGTTGTATATATTTTATATTATTATATAGGTAGCTACCAAGTACCTATAGTTAATTAGTACTTGCATATAACAATACAAGGTGATCGTTAAAGGTTAACACTCTTTTTCTCAATAAGTATTAATGTTTTCACATAATATAAAGTCACAAAGTCAATGTAAAACAAAATTTTTGAAAAATAAGTTGATTAGGAATAAGTACGATTCGTATTTTAAGTGTTGATAGATTACCTAGCACAAGGGTACCTACTCCACAAAATGTTGGCCACCTACTACGTTAATCAAATCTTAAATTAATTGTAACTAAATTAACTACCTAGTACCTAGTCATTCGAAATTACATTTTTAAACATTAAAATTCTCACAACTATATTTTTGTTTAATGTATGAAATAAAAAATGTATGCTATCAACCAAAAGAGTAGAAACTTAATAATCATAACGATATAAAGAAGACATTTTTTTTACTCAAACTTGGTTTTGTAAAGACTTCAATTATGATTTTTAAAAAAAAAAATACTATATGTTAATACTTTTAGTGAAAATGAGTGTTTACATTGAAATAACCATATTATATAAGTAAACAATTATGTAAATATTATAAATCATAATGAGTGATTATAATCTCCTCACGGATATACCCCAAACTATAGTATGCTAAAATATTACGAATCTGATGGATTCGGAATACGTGTGCATTGAATTGAAAAAAATAATTTGTGTCGATACCGCAAGTTATGCTCAATGATTTTTTTAATTAAACGATCAATAATCAAAAAATTTTTATTTTCCCGTTTAGCTCATATTATACCTAGGTACTTACAACCTATACAAAAGACTTTCGATATATTTTCATTCTATGTAAAAATGTATATTTTATTAATTGCAGAATTAGATTGAGTCGTTATATTTTATTATATATAAATTCGAGTAATTGTTTGTTTATGACGTGTCTAGTATTGAAATATTATATCACTGCGTTGTTTTTCATCATTGGTATTATATTTATACATAATTGAGCGTTTCACAGGAACGTACATACAATTATTTTGTATAATATACTACCTATTACATATAGGTACATTAAAATATGTGCATATTAAGTATATCACATGTACTGTATGCCTGTATATCATATTTTTATGTAATAACGTTTCGAAAAAAATTCTGTCATGTAGGTAAGATTACTACATGTCTGCAATATATTTCTCATTAATCATACAATGATGTTACCTTCTATTGGAGATGATACGTTTTAACACTATACCTACCTACCTATCTAGTATCTACATTATATACTATAATATTCATCCCGACAGGCGACAGTGTGAAATTTAAAACATATTTTGGCCATTTCTTAATACTTAACTATATATATTGGTATGTATATAGTAATAAACTAGGTCTTATAAAAACCTAACCTCATGGAATGGTTTTTTCTCTGCCAATACAACATATCTGTTATTAAACTTGTACGGACGAACGAACGAACGTCGAGTGGTTCGACATGCATATATTATTATTAGTGTCGTAAAACTGCTTATCTTTTCTCATACGCGTTCATCGTTATGACGTAACAGAACGAAAATGTTCCAAAAAACTATTCCACGATAGGGTTTTGCAACGACACCGGCGGCTGCAGATGCAACGAAATCTCGATGGCTCGTGTCACATTCTCACACAGGTATTTAATAATATTATTTATTGATTTCTACCGAATGAGCACAAGCAAGACGGTGTTATGTCATGTGCAGTATCGCAGGTACACAATATAGCTAATGATATGTTTTTTTTTTTATGAAAAGGCACATTATTCGCGTGTCGTCGTGTACTGCAGTATAGGTATCGAATATAGTCACTATATTATCTAGGTCATTGTTTTGGGTGGACAAATTATGTCAGGTGTGTCTATGTAACGAAATCGTCAGTTGTCTCATATTAATGATATATTATATTTTTAGTATTAATCATTTCTGCCGATTTCATCAGAAGTGAGTTTTCAATTTGACGACAACATAAAAAAAACAGTCCTGTTTATTAAGAGAAACTCGTGATGATGTGAGAGTTTATAGTTTTCAACTGTTTAAAAAATATTCAACTAATTTATTAATTGCTTTGGTTCACAAGTGTATATAAATATAAATTGCTATTTTATATAGGTATTTCACGACATAGTATATAATAACGTAATATAGGAGATCGACCTTCACGTCTGAGCCTTGTGTATTTATTCACCCTCGATATTTCTAGCTAGGTTTGAAAACATGGTTTTGTTCTGCACTTTTTCAAACAGTTATCTAATAAGTAATTTGTCAAGTGTCTCGATAAAAACGAACAAGGATTCAAATTTAATATTTATTAAGTACAAATACGTGTATAATAATGTTTTAAACGTTTTTTTTTTTAAATACATGTAAAGCGCTATATAAAATCGTACTACGCTTAAGTTACCGATTATTGGCTGGATGGGGGGAGGGAAGGAGGGCGTAAATTAACTCTTAAAAAAAATGATAGACACCAACCATTACCTTGATTTTAACACCATTGGAGTGCTATAGGGAAATCATATTATTTGGCGCCATTATAATTAACATATTGGGTAGACATTTGATCTAAATATATATATATATTTGAATAACTCAGGTTTTACATATTATCATATTTAAACCTCGAAAAACCCTCTCCCTCTCCCCACAAACAACAATATACATATATACAATGTATTAAGTATTTTGATTTGATTTTGCTTCACCCTCGCCTTAAAATACGAATCATAATTATACCGAAACGTCAGTGAAACATTTTTCGAGAATCTATCGATACACAATACGAGATGGTTAAACTCACCTTGTTGGTCTTGGGCTGCAAGAACGTCGCTATTCCGGCCCTGACGCGGTTTTTGACGCCCCTGATGGTACCCTTGGCGCTGCGTATCGTGTCCGAGGTGGCCACCGTCTTGCAACCCGCGAACGTGTCGTCCGACGGCGAGGCGGCTTTGGCCACGGCTGCCGCGTCCACCTCGTCGAACACGTTCTCGTTCATGTGAAAGCTGTAATACTGGTCCGTGTTGTCCATGTCAATGACGCGGTCGGTTGCGGCCACCGCGGACGTGTCGTTGTAGCACCGCTGTTGGACGCGGACGGCCTGCGGCGTAGAACGTTTTGGCAGCTCTTCGACGACCGTCGCGACGGTAGCAGTGGCCACGACCCCGGCCACCGTACAGGCCTGTAGCGCCGGCGCCAGCGGTTCGACGGCCACCGGATCGGGCACGACCGGTTCGACGGCATCGGCGTCGGAGGCCGCGACCGCCCGCCCCGACGCCAGATCGACGGCCATCACAGCCGTCTCGGGGTCCGCCGTACTGCTCGTCAGCGAATCGCAACTGCACGTCCCGTCGTCGCTCTCGTCCCGGCGGCTGCCCGTGTCCAGGTCGCTGCCCGTGCCGCTGTCCAGCGGCGAACGGTGTCCCGACGACGAGCGCCTGTCTTCGTCGTCGTCCTCGTCGTCGTCGTCGTCCACATCGGTGTAGTGCCGGCGGAACACAAACGGGTCCACGCAAGTGATGTTTATCTTGACCGTACTGGACCGGCGGCCCACCGCGTGCTCCCGGCGGGGCCCATCGTCCCGTTCCGCCCGGTCACCGGCACCGACGCCACCGCCGCCCCCGTCCACCATCATCGGGTCGATTCGGATTTTCACCACGTGACCGTTGGACTGCAGAATGGTCGCGCCGCCGCTACAATTGCCTTCGACGCCGCCGCCGTTCTTCAGACAGCCTCGGCGGGTCTTGGGCGGCAGTGGCGGCGGCATTTTCTTCTCTGCTACGGTTTCCAACATGGCTCCCGCGAAACCTGAAACACGCAAAGTCCCATCATTATGGTAAGCATAATAATATTACCATTGAGTATAGATGTTATACTATCTATATTACGTTCAATGATAATATTATATCATAACAGACGGTTATAACGTTCCCGGTATCAGTGGTAATAACGGGGTTTAAAAAAAACGATGAGTCCAAGTATAGTGAAAATTATAATATATCCACAAAACAATTCCACTTTATTATATTATAATAAATTATTATACTCGTGTGACCTGCAGCAGGACTATATATTATAATCGGAAAACGCTTGATTTGAATACTGAAAACCATCAATGGACTTATTTAAAAGTAACAAAACTATATGGGTATAATATTATGTAGGTATATTATCACAGAAGAATATTATTTATTTTTTTTACTCTGCAGTGATAATAATAATAATAATAATAATATTATGTTGAACGTTATGATAAGTCAATTGTAATAAGACTGCAGCAGCTACTATAAGGCCATCGCTTCTTCTGTATTTTCACAAAGAATAATGTATAAGTGCTTACATACGAGTGGTGAATAAGTCATAACGGTCGTTTAGGTATATGAAATTCAGTCGGTTCACGGGCACAAAAGACAAAATGCTCGTTTATTTATAATGAAAAACATATCGTTACGACGCGGTGGTGGCGTCTTCTTAACGCCATTCGGTGAACTCGTATATTAAACAACTGCAATAGTATTCATATACGTGTCCATCGTAATATTATGACGATGACTTAAACATGACAACATTATTTCACTCATTACAATTTATACAATTTTCGTTCACTATAGTTTAAATGTAGTGTGATGTTATTTTTGATATTAGAGTGAATAGACCTATTAACAGAATTTTAAGTGAAAACATTATCTGTGGTAAAGCGACAGCTTTTATTCCATATTTTTGTTTTCAAGCGAATTATGAGCATTTTTAATTCGTGGTATTTCACATACGCATATGTATCTATGTTGAAAATTAAAATGTCTAAAAAATCGCCGACGCTTACGCTTGCAGCTAATAATGTTATTGGCCAAAAATTGGATAGTTTAGTCAATTCACTATGATATTAAAACTACTAACAGCACACGTTTAAAGCTGGGGAAGGACTATATATTATTATATTACGACTATATATTATATCATACGTGTGTACGACGGAGACAAAAATTAATGCATGAGTTTCCTGTTAAACATATTTTTTCACAAATACCACCACCACTAAGTCCATATTATGGTTTTCCTCGGAATAGTTAGTGGTTTTTTTTCTTTCGTTTTTCTCTTCTACAATTGAACTTGTGAATTAGGGTGGTGTGGGCTTTAACGGCTCTTCGTCAGGGAAAGTCAGTGTCTTTATATACAAAAATACGTAATGACGGATTGTTATCATATTTTTTTGGTGAACAAAGTGTTTATTAGAAAAAACCTCAACCAAAAATGTGTGAGAAATATACACAGGTTTAATAATATGATATATAATACACGCCTTTAAACGATAAAAAGTCTATAATGTGTACGGAGAACTACAAAATCTATACTATACCTAACCTGAACGGGATGCTTTTTAATGATAGTTTTAATCCGAGGAAAAAAATTATAAAACAAACATATTATATAATGTAATATTATTGTGATGTGCCAAATACCAGATACCAATACTTACGTATATTATGTTGACAGAATATAGTGCACAGAGACTATTGAGACCAATTAATAAAACGATATATAATCAAAGCATTTATAGAATCAACGCACAGATTTATAGTTTTATCATATAAAATCAAGATCTAAAATTAATAATTATTTTTCTTTAAAAACTAAAAAGTGGTACGATGAAAAAAATTTAAATACTGACATACATAGGTATTGGTTAAAAATTATATGATGCTAGTGGATTTAAAATAGATAATTATAGCTTATACTGTAATAGTGTAATTATTCAATATAATAACGTAAATACCTAGGTACCTATTAAACCATTTAATTATTAATGTATACTAATATTATTTTTACCTTCGAAGTACCAAGGACCAAAATTATGTTGGCCCTATTTGTACACATTATTGTAAAATTATAACGAAACATTATCCCAAACTATAAATCTATGTAGGTATGGTAATTATAGTTAGGTTAGTGTACTATTTTTTAATATTATTTTTTTTACTTTAGAGCCCTTTTTACTTTATGTTCTATGAGTTGTACACTTGTACCTATATACCTATAGAATAAAAATAAAAATGTTAAATGATTTTTCAATAATTAGTAAATAGTAGTAGACACTTACCCAGATAAATATAAGCAGAAGGTAACCTACCTATTTTAATAAAAAAAAAAAACAGTTAAGTTATCAAATATTTTTTATATTCTCATTAAAATCGATTTAATATAAAACTAAAACCATAGTTGTTATATAATACAAATTCTGTACAATTATTAATAAGTTGATATAAGGTCATATTTTTTTACTGTTTGGGCGTGATCTTGGATATTTATTACATTAATACATTATGTTGTGTAAATGGAATTTTATGAATTTTGAACTCTATAAGTTATAGGTGTGTGTTTAAAGTAAAGTAATAAAGGAAAAACTTTGTTCTTTAAATTATAGCTATTAGCTACTATAAAATAATATTATATGTAATTCTTATTTATTTTTATCATAATACACACACGCGATACAATCTATATATAACAAAATATAAATCTCATTAATTAAATTATTATAATTATTACGGAAATTAAAACCTCTTATATCACGTTGCATGTTCAAATTTACATTTGCTTATAAATGTATAATGTAATCAACAATTATTATATAGGTATGGCAACTTATTATTTTTAACACTCTTTAGTCGTTACTAGTAGTATAAAACACGATGAAAAAAAAATCACCAACTAACAGAATTGTATTGAAAAAGAATAAAGTTCGAACGAAAATAGAACAATTCGTTAACAGGATAATGCATAAAAAAATCGTAGGTATACACCTCTCAATAATATTATTACTATCTACTACACTTAGGTCGACCGAATGAGTACCTATACCATGAATCATGATGTAATATATCATAATCATAATATGTTAAAAAAACATACACAAGCCATTCGGCGCTCGTGCGTTGATGGATTTAGTATGTTATGTTCACATACTATTTTTTTTATGTAATTAAAAAAAAAATCATAATGCGGACTGCGGTAGTCTATATGGTATTCATTTTTAGAGTATCGTTGAATTTAATTAATGTATTTTAGACTTTAGCACGTTAGTACCTACGATAGAAAATACCTAGTTTCGTGTCATTTTTTTGTATTTCTATAATATATTTATGGAATTTCGTGTCAATCAAGACTTATACTTGATAATATAATTATTTCTCTCTCGCTCCTTTCTCTTATTCAACCGAGTGATTTCAAGACAACGTTTAAATAAGGAAATTGATTTTTTTAAATTTGGTTTTTTAACGACTTTTTTATTGATTATATTATAATATTATAAGTATATAATATTATTACTGATTAATAAACATGTAATAATTGGTAGTTACTCATTAGTAAAGTGAAAATATAGCTACGAAGTACAGAATCTATTGGTAATATTTTATAATTCTAGTTACAACGTTTCTTAGGAGTATCTGTACAATATTATTTCATACATTTTGTTCATACAAAAAAACCGATGAAACTGCGATTGATTCACTAAAATATTAATTATCTGGTTTTAGACGAACTTTTACATTTCAATTATTAATCATAATGAACTTTGAAGTGTCTGTATAGTGTATATGCTCTTGACTTTTATTCACATAATAGCGTGTGACAAATAAAATATCCAGTTAAACTGACGTTGAGAATATATTATTTTACATTTTAACTGAATCTTTCGTCATTGATTTAACAATATATAAAAAATATATAGGTATATATATTCCTGGAAATATGCAATTACTACAACAGTAATGGAATGAAACCGGTTTAATATTTCATTGATCAGCTATAGTAGTTAGAGGAATATGCTATATGGTCGAGATAGGATCTAGGTTATCATTCAGTATTTCTGTCTTATATAACAGTACCTTCTGCATTTTTTCTGCTAATAAATAGAGATACGACCACATACGTACGTAAATGTTAAAAAAAAATATTTTCAAGGATTTCTGTAATATGTAAATGTTGGACGACAGTATAGACTATAGATTGACTATTGACATAATTGTTGGTGTATTATCTAAATATAAATTGGCAAAATTGTTAATATGATGTAAAATATATTATATATTTTGTTATTTAGTTCTTAGAATAATTCTTTGGGAAAATTAATTTCACCATATTTTTTTTACGCACACCTACCATAAATAATATTATATCACTATGGTTTATAAACGAATTCGATATTATCAGGTAGAACGTTTCCACGATAATAATGACATTATGCTGATAGGGAGGTTCATTATAGTTTATTATAAATATATTATATTTCTTTTATTGTTACAGCATCGACATCATGGTTATTAGCTTAATTATTATATTTTAACGGTATAAATGTTGTAAGACATTAAATTTGCACATATTTTCGATCCTTGAATTAATTTTAAAATTATACTTGTTGTGTTATTGTCATTTATACGTTAAAATAATAAAGTGATCGTGTATAATCAAATAAGCGTAAAATATTAAAAAAAATGTTCGGTTCAGTGGTCGTATAGAAATGTAGGTACAACCGGTGATGGAAGTCAGGGTTCTGGAGAGTAAAAATGTTACTTAATCGAGTAAATTTATCCTTCAGACTAGAAACTACGAAAAAAAAAAACAAACGAATCAATTTTTTAAAACAGTAATATCTGTGCGAACCATGACTTGTGCGTAATGCCGTAGAACAATGGGTTTTCTTCATTGTTCGGCGGACCATGCTCATGTGTCTAGTGTGTGGAGAAGAATAGATCGGCAGCGAGACTGTGCGGTGGAGCGTCGTCGGTCGTTCGCGATCGGTCCGAGAAAATCGAGAAACAAAACATGGCGAATTCTAATCGGACGTCATCTATTAATTATTATTATATCAAATATAATATTATCATTATTATTATTATTATTATTGTTATTATTATTATTATTATTATTACTATTATTACGATTTCGGTCAGTTGTTGTCCACGCACCGGTGACCAAGAGAGCAGAATTCAATATGCTAACAACGAGAAAAATATCAATACGAAAGGCTGTTTAATAACAATAATATATGCTTGTAAAAATGGCATTGTCTTTAGAAAGCGTGTCTTCGCCGTGGGACACGATGATTTGGTCCGGCGATGTTTGAGTTAAAAAGAATTGCCTTTTTTGACATCCATTCAATCCCAAGCAGAAGCGGAGCGACGTCCAACCTCCGCAGTGTAATGTGTGATGATTGATGTTAATTTGATAGGACAGATGACCAGGCAGATCTTGTCGATATTAAACAACAATATAATAAAATACACATAAACATTTGTTATTTTTGGATGGCACATATATGTACAGCGACTGTTTAAATCCTTAACGGTGTAAATCACTGGCAAAACTAAGCTTTTTTTTTTTTATTTTAAATGTAATGTCGTTCCATACAATAGATACATATTATGTAAATAGTATAGATAGCTAAAAACACCAGCATACGCCGAGCAAGTTTAGTTAGGGGATGTAAAACAACACGTCAAAGTAAATATTTACACATTTTTTTACTGTTGCAGACACTTAACAATATTTAAACTGAATACCTACATATGTATTTTTATTTATCAATATTAAAATATAAATATTATACTAACCGTCCGTTGCCCCTGCTAAGGATTTATTTCTTATATATTTGAAAAAAAATATGAATTTGGCATATTTCTACTAATAATTATAATATTAGGTAACATAATATGTAACCGCAATTGCAACCATTTAAATAAACAAAATAATTTCGATTTCTATAGTAAATCTCAAAATCCTTGTGTTGAGGATTCTCCGGATTGATCACTACCGTGTCCGATTGTGAATCAAAACTATTCACGGACCCACTAAAACACACAAAAAATTCATCAAAATCGGCCCAGCTGTTTCGGAGGAATTCCTGAATTCACGTAGAGAAGAATTACGATGTATTAAATTATTACTATGACTATATAATATGTTTAAATTAAGAAAGAGAAATAAATAGAAATAAAACGATAAATATATTATGCAGTGGAACTTTATATTAATTATATTCGTAAATTTATTATTATTCATGAGGTGGCAAGTTATGATTTATCATATGACACAAAAATATTAACACAATACCAATAAGATTCAATTTATATTCCAAAACTAAAATAACAAGCATTACAAACTGTTTGATATTGAATACAAAAATTCCATATTTCAATATCATATATATATATTTTTTATATTTAGCTATAGGCGCACGTTGATGGATCTGCATATTAAACATACTTTTTTTTGATGAAGTAATCCCCCGTTTCTTTTAATCGTTTTTTTAAATATATTCAAATTTTAAATTGATCAGGTATATATATATAGTTTTCGTTTGATATTATACCTACGTATTTTATTCAATAGTGTACCTATGAGATTAAAAATTTTGAGTTATACCCTAAGAGGGAGCGACAAAATTATTATAAAAGTTATAACAACTATTTAACTAAGTCAAATAATCACGAGAAGATGAATAAATTGAATAAAGACAACGCGTGTGTGCAAGTGAATTGAACTTTTACACAGCAGAAAACAGTGCCAAATAAACGCTATAACATATTATTAAGTATTATATAGTTTGTGGTATAATTAATGATTCGTAATGAGCTACCCGCACGGAGAACAGTCGAAAAGGAAAAGTAGTAATTTTGACGTAATAAGAATTTGTGTTATTTAAAATTGCTCGATCGACAGCGATGTCGTGTCTATGACTGGAAAACAATATTCGAACGAGTCATTTTGGAAAGGATTTTGTACGTTTTGCCAAAGTCTCACGCGTGTATGATATACGCGTATTATGGTGAGTATGGACCGTAATGTGCCACTCGACGACGGATAATTTCATGACTGTACAGGACGTGTGTGTTTGGTTTGATAGGTAAAAGTCGTTATTTCGCATTGCACATTTTGATCCGGCGCGGAGTTCAGACCTGGCAGATACCTATATAATATTATAATATTATGTCTGTACACGATAAACGTGGACAACTTATTGGAGCGTGTAAAGACTGGTGGCCATTGTGTATGATGGCGCGGTATATATGGGTACAAAATGTGCAGCAGAAAAAAAATTGAATTTGCCACACCATTACCACTATTATTATTATTACTATTACTATCAGCATTACTAGCTATTATTATTGTTGTTGTTACTTGTTGTTGTTGTTATTATTATTATTATCATTATTATTCACGAATCATGGATCCGCATGATACACGCATTGCTATCATGGGCTGCAACTGGCGATTATTTCGAAATGGTTCGGCAGTTTGCAGTGGTGACACACCGAGCCGTGTGCGTTCTAAAAACGCGTCAGTGACACTATTTTATTATTAATGAAAATAATATGGCGAAAAATAATGATTACAACGAGAAAAAAATATTAAAGACATTTAAAGTGGATTGATTTCGTGTGCAGAGCACAGCAGCGACCGCCGCGCAATATATAATTATCATAATATATAGCTCAAGTGCGTTTGTATTAATGTTTATATTCTGCAACTTTTGGCGGTATGGAGGTATAGCTGACATATTATAGGCGAGAGAGTCCGTTTCGATATTTTACCCGGTAATCTATAATACAGATCTATCTACCTATAACTATGGTCCGAGCAAAATCATATTATTACAGCGCTCGTGAGAACGAAAATGCCATTGTTACCGTGTTATAATAATATCATTACTATTATTACTACGTTTTCCTATGTCACAACTCGAATCTCTCGAAATACATATCAAACCTAATATGAGGCCAATCCGAAAACGAATTCGATTTCTTTCGTAAGTTGTATCATATTCTACCGTACATGAACCTAACCTATACGGCTATACCTATATAAATATGATATATGTGTTGTATATGATAATATTATTCTCCGGTAGATATTGTTTCAATACAATATGCAGTAACTACATATACGTGCGTCTACAAAATCAACCCGAAAGTCCCGAGGCGTGTTTTAAAAATTGTTTTTTGCTTTTTTTTTTTTATTCTGGACAATCCCTACACGTTCACCGTTAGTTCCCATCGCGTGCTAACGCGCCAACAACATATAATCCGATTCAAACTATGATTATTATATTATACCTGAGCTGGTTACACACGTTCTCTTGGATACGTATCATATGCCTCTACCACTGCTGTTTGTATAACTATATAATATATTACGTTAACGTTACTTAAGACCACATATTTTAAGAACTCTGCGTGTTCGTACATTTGGTATTATTATAATAACGACACGAGAAATCAAAATATTCGTCATTATCGTTATACATAGGTACCTACTACTAGGAGAATATTGTTTAGATTTGAAAACCATAATATTTTAGTACCACCTATAATATGTAGATTTTTAGCCGTCTTGAATTTCTCGTCGATAATATTTATAAATATTTGTATACAACAAAAATGTTTAACAGCTAGTTTGGATACCACTTTTCCCCTCTTCGGAAAATACGGACTACCTACACAGGTAGACAACAGACATCAGCTATTGCAGTAGACGAGGGTGTTCGAAATCAGTTGAGTTTGTGTACGCAGCGGGTTTTGTTGAATGACGTATAATTACGGAGAAACATTAATTACGAACTTCAAAAGGGATAAAAGGGGGCGAACCTCGTACACAATGCCGGGGGTTGTATATATTGTATCGTTGTCTTCATTGTTATTGTCGTTGTAGACTTTTTTTTTTCTTCGAGAAATTTCGAAAACCCAAAGCGAGAATTTTCAAAGGAAAGAAATCAAAACGACAAAACTTATCACAGCACACACGACTTTGCCTTGCCTGTTTGTCCTGTCCGATGACTATTGTTAACGTTTTGAATAGAAAAAAATACACCAATTACCTTTTTTTTTTTGGCCGAAATCTGCAGATATCCAATAGACGAGTGTTTGATAATATTGGAACAGGTGCGTGAGATTTGCGTAGGTATCGGGTAAAAAAAAATATAATAATAATAATAACTACAAACAAAACAAACGCTTATAGGTACGAAATTAAAATCGAAAAACCGTTTTCCGGCGAAACAACAAAACGGAGTTATAAAATAAAATATCGGTGTTCGAGACGAGTGGACGCGCGCGACGCGATCTTCCAAGAACAAGACTGTCGGTAGGACGGTAACCACTAACCAGTCCGACGTGGATGGACGAGATCGCGCAAACCAGTTTGTACACGCCCCACCAGACCGGCGGAAACACGCGGCAGACGGGAATAATGTGTGAGGTACCTACCTAGGTAGTATAGGTAGGCAGCCAGGTATCTTGGGCTACTTTTTTTTTCCCGCACTGCCGCAGCCGCGGTCTTTCAACGATAGAATCACTTATAATAATACGTCTTATCATATTATTGTTATTATTATTATTATTATACTGTGCCCACCCGTTCGGTATTCGTGTTTGATGATGATGAAGATGATAATAATAATTACACGTAATTGTTAAGGACAAGTCGGCCGGCGGTATAATATGGAATCTCTGACATTCCGGCGCCAAAATACCGAAACAAAAAGCCAAGAGAGAAACACGAAGGAGGATCGATTTTTCCGAAGTGGAAAAAAAATATAATAATAACATATAATCTAGTTTATAAGTTACTTTTATAATTATATAATATATTCTATTTTTAAATGTTGTTTGCTTTCGACGACATACGTCATCTGCAATGTTTTAAACTACGACAGACAAACTGTATAGGGAAATTAGAAGAAGAAAATTATTATTATATTATTATTATTATTATTATTATTGTTGCAACGCTTCGGTGTTTTCGTCGTCTGCACGTTTCCTGGTTAAAATCCAAACTTTCATTGGTTCCGGTTTTCCTTTCATCGGCACCAGGCCCCTGTATGTGAACTCGAACTGCGGGTCCCAATTGTTGCTCTGATTCAGGACACTGCAGGAAACAAAAGCACAATAGTTATTATACAACATACGAATTTATATTTCAACGTTAATTGGATATATATACATTATAATAATATACTACATAGGTAGTATATGTACACACTAGGTACATCACTATCATTGTTTATTATCTGAGTTTTTCAAAAGTTTTTACTCCGAAGAAAATTATGAGTTTTTGTTTGTTTGTTTTTTTTTAATACATTTTTTAAATGGAACAAAAAAAACTATTGTCATGAGACGACGTCGTTTTTGTTACTCGAACTTAATACCACCACGCTGGACACGTTTCGTGCACGTCTTGTATTGATCGCGCCGCAACTGTTCATATACATCGATCACATCGACCTATACCTACACTAGCCGGTACTCTATTCTTTATTTATTTTAGCCATCCAATATAAATAAAGAATTTTCTAAAAACCAATCGTCTGAATAAGGTAAAAGTTTACCTGAATAGTATATGAATTTTCGTATTGTTTATCGTTTTATTTAACGCTTATAGCTTAACGAAACTAAAAAATTGATTATCATTGTATATAGGTACCTATAATATCGTTGTATAGTGTCGGTTGATACGAAAACAAAACAATAGCCCGAGGCATACATGGAAATAAGCGAAATAATAATATTATAGTGAAACTATCTTTATTATTTTTCCCTACTTAGTATTTTTTATCTTTCATTCATATATAGCACTCAAAGTCTTCACTGTTGTCATCCGTGAGTCATGAGAGATTTAAGTATTTCCGTTTTAAGCTTTCTCTTCGATTTTTCAACTTCGAAATAACAAAACCAATTTAGCTTGTGGACCGACGCACTTTAATTACCTACGCTAAAGTCATAAACAATTATGAAAAGAAATACTCAATTTTTATGTTCGCCTGGACGTATTCTAATGCAGAGAAAAACGCAGTTTAACTGGATGATGTTGCCGGCGATGCATATAATGTTATATTATACAGCAATATATAGGTAATATAGTTATTATAGTTTATTACTTATTACCTAGTACTCATTTTTTTCTACATAGGTATTTAATTTTAGAAACTGGTTCGATTAAAATATGGTTCAATGATTAATTTCTTGTAGACAAAAGTATAGGTCTGTATACGTGGTATACATTTAACAACACAACAATATTCAAACTTTATAACAATTTCACTGTATAGGTATTTTATTTCTTCAAAATATGAAATTATTATTTAAATGGTAGGCATACCTATATCATAATAATGTTGGCGTATAGAAAGTAATTTATGTATTTTTAATCATAATAGGTTTATAGGTAGGTATACCTACTTGTTATATTGTATTATTTCTATTACTATTACTGTATCGTTTTTACTTTGTGTTTTTCGTTTTACACTGCGCTCGTCGCTTAGTGATATAGGTTGTACCTATAATATAATATAATTTTAATGTTGATTGTGTCTGAACATTTTCGAGGATTATTGGCTGCATACCATCCGTTCGTCGTCGTTACATTATTATATAGCCGCTGAATCGTGGTTGTCGGTAGGTATACACATACAAACCATAATTATATTACCTATAATCCGAACGATCGACATACCGTACGTGAAAACCGATCGTTTTATACTCGCGTAGGTGCGTCTTTATTATAGGTATACGTATCGGGTGGCGCCGGTATGGAGACCGGAAACGTGTTTGTCACACACACACACACACACACACACACACACACACACACACACACACACACACACACACACACACACACACACACACTTGGTGACGAGTTTTCAGAACGTTTCTGGTTCCTAGTCGCGGTGACCGGTCGGTTGAAACCGTACTCGGCGCGGAGCGACTCGATGGCACCTAATAACCGTGGCCGACGGTCAAGGGTACGACGATGCGTTAACACTGCAATACTATTAAATCGTACACCTGTATAATGGATATATTTTTAAATGCTCTACACACCGCATATATTATAAAACATGTACCTATACGCCGTCGTATCGATAAAGTCCGATTTGGATGATGTAGTATTATTGTACGCAGAGCGATTAAACACCGACATGCTATTGCTATAACACGCATATAATTATTGCATCAACGTGGCGAGAATGATTTTGTTTTTAAAACTTAAACGCGATTGAAATTCGAACGAGTAGTTTCTGGGTTTTCAAACTATAGTCCCGTCATCGTTTTGTCCGTAAAGTCAGTTAGGTATGTATACTCGTTCGATGTAGATGATGTATCAATATTTAAAAAATACAATTTGCAGTATAAAAAAAAAAAAGTAACTATCGTTTGAATAGGTTAGGTTAGGTAGTTTTTTTGCACAGCCCACAGGACACAGGACACTCCTAAAATGGCATGAAACGATTTTTAAAAATTCCGAAAACCAGAATTTTAACGAACGCACGTGGACGAAGCCGATAAAATAGGGGCGAGGGATGAGCATCATACTCGATGAGTCACCCTGTGTATAATAATAATATGTAACTACGATATTATGGCTTCTGAGGGCGGCGATAAATCATAAGTCGCAGTCGTCGTCGTCCTCTGTCGTTTAGTCGGTCGGTCGATGGGTAAGTCGGTCGGTCGGTCGGTCGGTCGGTCTGCTTGTCTGTCCGACGTACACGTGACGACCGCGTTTCAGGACTGACCATGCAGGCAGTGTTGGACGAGTTTTACGCGCAGATCGTGGCCAAATTGGAACGCGACGAGCTGATACCGGCCTACAAGCGGACAATGCACCGCGAGTACCTGGCCACCGTGGTGGACGGGCTGTGCGGACCGTGGTGCGGCCGGGACAGGCGCCGTGCTTGCGAGGCAGCGGTGGCCGGGGCCGTGGCCTACCACGGCCGCGCGGTCCGCGACAACGGGTCGGTGTGCCCACTCGGCAAACACCACGACATGCTGTACGTGATGGCCCGCTTGGCCATGGACGCGGACGCCGGTCCCGAACCCGTGGCCGCGCTGTTGACCTCCATTTACACGTAATTTATTTAATATTATGTCACTAAAGCTGATCCTTCGCACTTCGTTTCCCGTAAAAATTGTGATTTTTCGACACTTGTTGGGTGTGACTCGCCACTTGTGCCACGCGTGGTATAGGCGATCCGACTATAACGTCAGATCGCGGACAGTGTGCGACAGCATACTAATCAAGTAGCCGATGAGCGGCTGTAAGTACAACTCAGCCACATTGGTAGGCAATGAGCGAAAACTCGATTTGATGCATGCTTGTCAAATAGCAACCATTTGTTGTATTAGTAAAATTATTATTATTAGAACCAATTGCGACCATTTGTAAACAAACATTTTTATGGAAAATCTTAAAATCCCTGTTTGAGCCCCTCCCCGGGTTGGACCTACCGGGACAATCTAAAACATCCAGGCAACCACTCAAACACACACAAAACATTCCATAAAAATCGGTCCAGCCGTTTGGAGGAATGCATTATAAAGGACAGACAGACCGACAAACATTCATATTTTTATATATTAATGTATAGATATTTTCGTTTTTACCACGTTTCTACCCCATTCGTAATTCGATTAGAGTTAATTCGATTTCATCAATCGCATTAAATAATAATTATAATGTGAATTGGAGGGGGATTTAGTAGTTGGTGGGGGGGGGGGGGTAATGCGAATTAAAAGAAATACGTTTATACTATGCACCAAACTAACGAATTAATACGTATATATTATAACTTAACGCGTATTATGTTACTTTAATAATACGTATATCCTTGTTCACTTTGTTGTTGTTTTTTAGCTCTAGGACAAAACGTGTAATTTGAATATTTAATTTAGAGTAAAACTACAGCACCTAACTACTGTACCGATTTAAAAGTGTTCGTTATAAGCATAATATAAAAGATATAAGTGTTTGAGGTAAAATGGTGTAGTAATACGAAACACGTCATAATTTATTATTCAAAATATGGTCTATGAGACTTCCATCTCAAAGTCCCTATTGTACATATACCTCTATTTACTTTTCTTGAACGTTGTTCGATTGCTATATCGGAAAGTGTTACAAATCTATATTATGGATTACAGCAGCTAATCAGACTCATTCTGATAGCTTGGGTTCTCGTAGGTATCCTAGAATTTTTTATTCTGTTCATTCATCATCTCATCATCTCTATGATATATCGTGATATAATTTTATTACGTTATCATGTCCCCACTTTTTTTTTTGTTTTTCAAACGTCGGGCTTCTGAATTTGAACAATTAATACTAACTGAATGCCCATAATACACGTTCACTGTATCTACACACGCGCACACATAAACACACATATATAATTACTATACACCTAAGTGATTAATAGATACGTATAATATGTGCAATATAGAATTTGAAATAATAAAAATGAAATACGGTTGTGCACGCGTTTGTGTATTAACCTTTTTCTATTTCGGAGGTTTCGTTTGTCGGAGGTGGGTATATTATTATATGGTATACTAGAGATATTTAATACTTATTACGTGAGATATTTTGACCGTCATACAGTCAATCCGGATTAAGGACCCAGTGGACCCCGGAGCGTTACACGAAGTTGTGTCCCGTGCTCCGAACGACTACAATTTTATTTAAACGACCGCGACCGCTGTTCAAACGACCGACTTTTTAATTGTATGTTTCCTATACAGACAATATTATTAAAAGTATAACCATTATTATAATATTCTATAGGTAATATTTTAATACCATAAACACAATAATATAATATTATTAATTGATCATACGAATCATGCGAACCTATCACAATTCCCTTCCCTTCCTTATCGTCAAATGTCACGGATTTAGTAATTATTTAAATGTGTATTACAGGCTCACATGGCTACTTCATTTAGCGATTATTTGTGTAAAATTCGCAAAAAAAGTCGTTTCGAGGGACCACTCTCAATTTATTATACAGAAACTGGTGATACCCGCAGGCATACTCATGCATTCATTGTTTCTATAGTAATGAATTTATTCAAACTCTGATATTTGAAATCTTTGAGTGAACTCTAGGCCCGTATATATTAAACTGTTTAGATTTATTATACCAATTAAGAGGTGTCCTGCGTGGTGATACAAATTTATTTATTCAAATGAGCCTCAATCTTTTTTACTATTTATTATTAAGCAGATGTTTTTATTTCTTTTTGCGACTCAGCACAACTAACACAACATTATATTTTGTAAAATTGTATAATTGCTTAAGCCTGTAATATAATGTGATATGCTGACACATTTTAATATATCAAATTAAAAAAATAAAATGTTTTTTTTTTGAAAATGTCGATATATTTAAATCAAAAAACAAACTAGTAGTTTCTTATATATTAATTTAAACAAGTATTTACAATAAGTACTAAGGATAATAGTCTTTAAAAATTTTCTTACTAAAATAATCTAAAACAGACTTAATATTAGTTCAAGTATATTTTATTATACTCAGACATTTTTACAAATTATAAAACGTTGATCGATTAATATATTAACAACTTTGGTTTTAAAATTAGAATATACCTAGCCCCTATATTTTATGTTTCAAACACAGTTTATCGTGGACCTATTATCCACAGTGCACTGCAAAGTTAAATAAGTCAAATACAACTCGTTTGGATTTCGATTTCGATTTTAGATACATCAGTATCAAAAAAAGGCATCTGATTGATAATTCACCAAGAAAAAAGGCAATGTTAATTTGAAAGTAATAAGTTGTAATCGCCACGGGACACGCTAATTTTTAATGGTATACAAATCTAAATATTTGAAAATATATTATGATCCTCAAGAGGTAGATATAGTAGATATACTAAAAAATGGCAAAGATCAGTGTTTGAACACAACCTATTCATTAATGGTGGAAAAATAGAGGTATTTGAGCACCCTTAGCAAATCGCTCTGTATATATCGGCGCCACATCTGACTACGTGTGCGGAAATCATCCAGTGGTTACTTCGACGACTTCCGCGGGTCACAACGAGCGTATATATTTCTGTCAAAATCGGAAGCCATTAACATTATACAGACGAGTCCGATCGAAGTCTCATAAAATATCTCGTTATTAGCGTGACGAATTGCTCGATTTGTCCCACTTCGACATTAGCGTAGCGTAGGTATATATAATATCGACGAGACACGCGGCCGCCGCTGCACCGGAATACGATTGCGATTAAATCCGTGAAAGAATAATAATATCATCATCGTCGAGAGCGATGTAGAAAAATTATTATTATTATTATCGCCAGACAAATAGAAATCTCGTCGTTAGGAGGAAGTTTATTAATGAAAATGTCCATAGTATAATATAAACTCTCTACTGTTCTACCGATCGCGTTTACGTGCTTTTATGTGATTAACATAATACCGTTCGAAATCTATAATTGAAATGTATAAATCATGCCACCGCCTAGAATAAATATTATGTTCTTTTCTCTTTTATCCTCTTCTTCAAGCCAAATAATTTTGAAATATTGTAATTGTTTATTTTTCATTACAATGATACAGATTTCTACACCGTTGTAAGATAACGAAAAAATATTATTATTATTATTTACCGTCAATATTGCTTTTCCTAATTATATTATATTCAGTACAGTTATATCACATCTTGCATAACGTCCCAGTCGTTTACATTATTCTTATGTGTATTATACAAATTATAAGAAATATTCCGTGTGTAGTATGTATCCAATTTGTCAAATAATAATTCAACTTTTGGAGGTGGATAAAGTTGATCGGTAAAATTACACACTTTGTGCGAAGTACGATGAGATTATTATAGACCAATGGTATTTTAACTTTAAAGTATAGCTTATTGTATAATAATATTATAAATGTTTTACTTAAACAAGAAATAACCACTCGTTTATAGATAATTTTGATAATACATTATATAATCCAATAGTGTATAATATTGACAGGTGTCATAGAAAACAAAACTGTATGATCACCGCGAATCATTTTATACTATCGATTTACCTTATTAAGTTATGGTTATTCTCAAATTTCATACAACTTCGTTAGTATTTTATTTTTATTAATAATTAACCTTCGGAAGGTGATTAAATGAGCTTATACTATGAAGCTATAGTTTATAAATTATAATCCGTAAGTTAGTGACATACGTTAGATTTTAAAGTCTGCATAACAAGCGCATAAAATCATCTAATTTAGACCAGCAACTGAATCATATTTCGTTTCTATAGTCTTATCTGATCGTATACACCTAATTCAGATTGATAAAAAAAGGGGAGCAATAATACACTTAATATCACGATTATTCATAATATCTGACATAAAAATATAAAATTAATAAATCTGTTTTATTATATTGTTGTAGTTATCAGTTGTTATATTTGTTAACATAATATTGAAATACAATTAGGTACATCAGAAATAGTTTTTAATCAATCTATATTTACCTTTCATTGAACAATTTAATGTTTGAAGTGTAATGTTACCAATATTGGTTTAATATTTAGTTTTGATTTTAAGTTAACTATAAGCCGCTTTCCTGTCCTACCGAATGAAAAGTATGTAATAAAGTTACGAAAACAAGGAACATTAAATTGTAATTTTTTTTTTTGCAACAAGGAACTTTTATATTGTGGCCCGTGGGAACTCAATGTAAACCTAAAATTACAAATTATTGTATCTAATAAAAGCACATAGTTATAAAGATATAAAAAGCCAATTGGTAATTAAATAATTACGAATAAAAAAAAGGAAATACTTTCTTCGTGCTAATTATAGGTATTACAAAATGAACCATCGTATCTGTTTTATTCATTTTAGGTATTCTTAGAATGGCATGAATCACTTACGATTTACGAATGTACAAAGTAAATAAATAAAATAAAATATTATATTATTATTTATTTATGTTGTATAGACTGTGTTTTAGTTGGATTAGACATCATGATGTGTGTAGAAAGTCCTTAAAATAGCTAAAATAACTTAATCAATAATATACTTATGTAACGTGGTTAAAATCGTTTACGACATAGTCACGTATCATACGTATGTGTCATGTATATATTAATATTAAATATATATATTTAGATTTTATATATATTTATACGGAATAATGTAGTTAAGATCATTTATTAAAAATATCATATCAACAAATAAAATAAATATGTTTAATTAAGAAAATATCTTTTTAAAACTGTCAGCTATATCGTCTGTACTTAATGTCCATGTTTAGGTACGCACAGTCACAATTACTAAGATCTGCTCTGTTGTAATAAGCGTAATTTAACTTAATAATATGTATGTCATTCTTGAAAAAAAAGTATTAATTTTCATTCTAAATGATATTATGTTCTCCGTCCGTGAATAATGGTTCGTATAGGTATCTATATAAAGTAGGTATGCAAAAAGTTTGTAAAGTATCATATTTTACGAAAACGCACTCGGGCATTAGAAATTAAATAAATTATAATATATTATGTGTAAATAGGTACCTAGGTAGGTATTGTGAAGATTGAAATGACTGTGAATGGTAGATTATGCAAATAATACACATTTGTCGCTCCAAAAAATAGTAATGTATTATGCGTCTTATATTTTAATTTAGTTTAAGTAAAAAAAAAAAAAGAGGAAAAACTTTAACATAATAATATAGTTTTTACTTTTAAGTAAACAAACGTCTTATTACTATTCCGTTCGCGTTGGTTGAACAATACAATATTTCCGGTCAAAAATATTAAGATTCTTAGGTTTTATAATAATCGTAAATCATAAAGGGAACATAATATGGCTAGTGATATAGACTATAGTATAGTATAACATGTTTATGTATGACACTGGTTTAGTATATAATATACAGTGTTATATGTATTATTGTAATATGTTGGCCATTTTGAATTGAAACGTTTGATTTTCAACTTATTTCAGGCACTTATTTAAGTCTGGAACGACGATGATAAGTCAAATGTTAAGGATTTCAGGATCACGAAAAAATATATTTAAATACCTGCATGATATTATTATGTTGGAATAGCATTAGATAGCAATACACTGTGAAAACCATGACGAATATTAAATGCTATTGTGTAATGGATTGCTCGTTTCAGAATGTTTTGTTGTCGGGATAGGTGTTTGCACTACAGTTAATTTTTTTTTAATCGTCTTTCTAATTCGGATCCGATGAGATATTAAAAAAATACAATTCGTTACGTCATGTATTAGAATTAGGGTCTACTACGCACATTTGATTTTTTATTCCACAAGGTCAAGCTTCAAACTGAAACGTGGGAAAAGGACCAATGCACTTATAATACTTATATACATTTTCATTTACACGAAAACTGGACCATTATACATTTAAAGTGAAAAATAAATTACGAGAAATACATTATAATACCCTTCCCCGTACTTAGACTGTTTATTAGTGTTTCGGTTTGGACATACATTTTTGCATATACCTGCAGAAGATAGTCATGCTTTGCCATGATAGGATTTATGTGCATTAAAAAATTGTAAAATATGCATTTGTTACATTTATGTCAATATATACATTTCATATATTTTCTAATTTAATATACTACCTAAAAAACGGTGTAGGTATAATCTACAAATATAAATATAATATAATAATAAATTAATGTAATTTAAATTCAACGCATTTTTAATGTAAACCATGTGACGCCCGCTTATAACCATGCAGTGAAGAATTACAAATTAAAAAAAAAAATCATATTTACGACTTATAAGACAATAATTACAGATCTTCATAAGATAAACACGATTTTACATTCGTATATTCAAATAAATTCTCAAAAAACTGTAACTACCTGTCTACCTATATAATTATATACATTTTGATTAAAATATGCAAAAATATGAAAGAAAAAATTGTTCAATTCAATTCTATATGAGCCAAATCGTGGATATAACTGAGAACCAATGTTATTGTACTAAAGGGAAAAAATATGCAATTGCCTAGATATCCTAGAACTGGTCATATATGATATAAATATACACCACGTTTTTATACAATGCATTTAGACTTTAGATATAACTAATCGACAAATTCATACTACCAGATTGTAGTTTGTGCAAATTATTCAAATCAAACTAGTAGTACGCAGTGTAATATGTATAGACGTCGTACGCTAATGAAATGTTCTGAAAAAATCGGTATGTATTTTGAAAATATAAGCTTTCTTAATAATTAACATGACCTATTTAACTAAAAACTGAAAACGTTGTTTATTCATCTTAAATATGTATTAAACCTATGTTATTTTAGAATAATTGTATTATTGTGTTATATTATAGTTTAGTTAGTAACTAAAGTTTAGTTTTAAAATAAAATGTTCAATGATAACCAACTATTTAATGACAAGAGTATTACTTATATAATTTTTTTTTGTTTTTAACAAAATATTAAATTACGATTTTACAACTAGATTTTAAATTTTTATCCATAAGACTAGAAGCTGCAATTTAGTTGGTACATATAAGGCCAGGTTTTTCTTTGACTTTCAACAAATTTTCAACAATACTTTTGATTTTTAATAAAAAAATCTAATCACTCCGTTAAAGTGTAAAATTATGTTTAGTTGTTAGTTTATATTAAATATTGGGCATTGTTATTATTTAAGTTTTGAATAGCCCTAATGAATTATATTTGTATGCATCTCACGCGTGGTAAGGGATTGCTAAATTACCGCATTAAACCTTCATGTGACGGGAGTTGTAAAATTAAAGTATTTTAGTTTTTAAGTTTGGTAAAGTCTAGTTAAATCAGCAGTTCGTTTCACTGTTTTCACATAAAAAATAAAAAATGTGAAACCTATTAAAATATTTTAAATGTTGTTTAAATAACCATAGTTTATTTATATAAAATATATATTATCTATTATATTGGCGATATATTAAAATGTAATATAAAACGTTTTTAAAAGAAATATTATGTTGTGTGTAGGTACATTATCAAACATTGTGCTTGCACTATTATTTCACAGTCACGATTTTTCGTTTGTTTACACATTATCGTCCTGACCTTGAGCCAAAGAAACTAAATTTAAAATTTGCACCGATATATTATTTGGTATCTCTTTCGACACGTATAAAATAATTAGTTTGCAATATTTGTATTCATATGATCATACGGCACAAATGCCACCAATTAATATCCGGAGTTATTGTTATTCCATTGTAGCACAAGGACAGTGGAGCTTATGTGTGGGGTCCTCCCTAATGCCCCGGGACGTCAAGCCTATAATACGGTTTGATTTGAGAGTGGTACGTTTTGATTACAAGTTTGTTGACTTTACTTGGCCTAGTTGTGAAAAATATTCATTGACATTCCGCAAGTGGTATTAGCGAAATCATCGTTCAGATAGTTAGAAATATACTTGTATTTATTTATTTATTTATTATTATTACAATATTATCATATTAAATTTCAACTCACGTACCTATATAATATAATATAATATATAAACCATCACGAAATAGAAATGATGGGCATTATTATTGCCAAACGTTTCTTTTTTACGAAAGTTTGATTGGAGATGTCGGAATGCATACAGGTAGTCGAAGATGAGTTATTTTTCATACATTTTGATCTATATGGGACTTGAATGTTATGGCTACATAAAATATTATTACTTAGTAATGTCGAGTGTGAAGTATGATTTTTCTTAAGTGTGTATATCATAATAATAATAACATGTAGGCACCTGCTGTACATCAATGTCAATAAAACACGTATTCGTAAGTGAAAAAAAAAAAATAATAAATACAATTTATAAAATAATATTATTTATACCTATTCAAATGTCAGTTGATTACGAATGTTTATTTCAACGCTTTCGAGGTAAATAAAAGATATGGTTGGGGTTTAAAAATCGTGTAGGTTAATAATATTACAGTTGAAAAGTGGAATAGTGTGAGTTGACACATGTCCAAAACAAACACTTAAAATACTTGTCTGTATAGGTAGTTGTAATTCTGTGTAGGTATCGCGTAGCTCATGGTCCGGAAGTGCATTTATAATAATAATATGACCTACAATTTCTCGGAACTATTAATTTTATAGTATTTTTAGTCTTACTTTCGTTCCCATTCGGTTAAAAACTCAACGTCTTGTACATGAATGTTTTATTTAAATTGCGTAGAAGTCAAATAGGTCAATTTTAATTTTAATATATAAGCGCCTTATTCATCCTAGTTCATTGGTTACCGGTTATTGCCTACTGGTTATTACTTCTTACTATAAAAATAAAATTATTGTATATATATACAGTATACATTATAATACACATAATTGTATGTATAAAATCACAATAAAATAATTTGCCGAGTATTATTAAGTAGGTAGTTAAACTTATATACATCATTGATGGTCACGGTATAGTCGGCCAAATAATGTTTAACAAATTTTTGTGTAAGTTCTCTGGCCAATTATCATAAAATATTTTTATATTTATTTAAAAAAAAAGATTTATTGTCGCGGTACTTAATTTATACCTACTGTTTTCACCAGTTTTTAACTTTTAGGTGGTCTAGAAGTAGAATACCTATAAAGTACAATGAGTTAGCGTTTGTGTTATCTTATGTTTATAACATACATATTTAGATCCTTGGTTGTAAAGGTGGTATCTATTGTGTGATTTGAATGCACTTTATTCACTATTAATATTTAATATTATAGCTCAATTTTCTTGTTTGGTGTGTTTGAAATAAAATGTATACATATTCGTGTTTAGAGGTTAATCCTAAGTATTAAGAACATTCATGCACTTATACGTAGGTATAATGGATTTAAAAAAAAAAAAAATGTGAACATACTTAACGAACTGTATCCTTGGATTTATGATAAAATTCAACTTTGCTATTCATCCTGCGTTAAGACTAACGAAGTATAGATATTATTAGATATATTCAAGAAAGCGAAATCCTTGAAAACGATAATCACCAAAAAACTTTATATATATTATATTCCATAATATAGTATCCCATAGTTAGGTACTGTTTAGAACTGTAACTACGATTTGTGTAAATTGTTCATCACCATTGTGATTTACTCACAATGGTTAGCTTAGATTACATTAAAATTATGAAAACCATATTGTGTGGGACATAGGTACAAAATATTATTGTCGGGTCGGCTATATTTGATGTTCAGTTATTATTGTACTTGATTTTGTTAAATTTTGATTAAATTTTACCCGTTAAGTACAAATAATTTGATATAATTTGTTATTTTACAAAACTAATCTCGACGTTCTATTGGGTTCTGGTTAATAAAAAAAAACAATTTACGAATAGTAAGTACTAATGTATAAAAATATAGACAATATTTGTTCTGCCATATTATCAACATATATTTAAAATTTTAAGTAGTTTAATGTTTATTACGATATTAAACCTCACAATATACCTTCCTTTTATTATTCAATAGATATATACTATATTAATTTAGATATATTTTAATTTAATATTTAATATTTTTTAATTAACGCCATAAGAGTTTTTTAAATGTAGGTAAAGTTGATTACAATTATTTGTTCACGAGTAAATTAACTTGCACATTGCCTTTAGTATCGTTAATATTTTTTTATGTTGTTGCTTAAAAAAAAATAATATAAATATAATTTTAAACCATACCTTAAATATTTTTTATGAATGTTTCTTAAGCAACTTCATTAGTTGCGCATTCTAAAGATTTCTTATTGGTTAGTTAACTTTTATGTAGTCCCTACATACATATGCTGAATTGTATATTTTTACATTTGTAATGTATGTTAATGATTTTTAATAACTGGATTTATGTACCACATATTACATTGCTAGCACTTAGTAAAGCATTTTACATAAATTAGTTTAATTAATATAATATTACAGTGCAATATATTAATGTTTTGTACAGCCAATAAATGTCAATGTATATGAATTGTCTTTCCTTGAATATTCCCGTATCATAATTATTAATTCATAAGTGATTTTTAATAAGGACACAAATTCAAAAATACATTCTTCAAAAAATTATACATGATCAACAAAACGCAATAAATGTATACTAACGTTAAAATTTTATAAAATAAAATATAATATGTATACGAGTCTGTTATAATAAGTATTATGTTAAAAATATGTATATTATTTCGTTTTTGGTTGTATAATCTTGTTTAAACAAAATCGTTCTTGTGGAGTTGAAATTGAAACCAATTATTCGGTCATCGTTCTTCCTATATCGGCTATAGCCTATGTACCATTATACCAACGAACTACTGAACGGTAAAATACTTAGAATTTGAGATATTGGGTTTCACTTCTGAATATTTACTTTTCGTTTTATGTATTGGTCTATTGCTTATTTTCTGTACATTTTTTATTTTATCATACCATATTTAACGTTTTAGTTAAACGACTACCTACTAATTTAAGTCTGTCGATTCATGTTCAATTTCTTTTTTCTGTTATAATACAATGATCAGAGAATGTTATTACTGTTTTCAGTATTAATTAATTTGCAAAAAATTATGACATTCATCGCGTAGAATATAATATTATTTAAATCGACTTTTTCAATACAACTACGGATCATAACACGGCCGGAGTAATACACGGTGATTGCAAATATCTACTAGACTTTAGGCTATGATCCATAACATAATGATATACTATAAAGATTTATTCAAACGTAGTTATCACGTCTTATCGCGTACCTGCAATACAGACGATAATAAAAAAAAAAAAAATATATAAAGCGATTTTTGTGGTTTGGTTCTGAGTCATTTACATAGTATAGCTGTACATTGCAATATAGGATTGGTACTTACGGAAACGAGCGTGATAATAATATAATAACGATATTATAAACGCGTAATTATTAGTTAAAATATAACCTCGAAGAAATTGATAATTTTCGATTGGCACCGGCGCGGCGCCAATCGAGTTAAAATCAAAACCCGGTCCTGACTCTTGACCACCGGACGATCACCTATTGACCCACTGGCCCACACCCGTTACGGGTCGTCGCGGGCGGTGTAACGACTTATATCATAATATTATATGAATACGATAACTTCGAATGTTATTATTGTTGTGGTACGTGCGCATTACCGATGTATTACACCCAGGCTGTGCGCAAAGCCGTAAAAATGCATATAATAATATTGTATATATAAGAAGTGGAATAACTACAACGGCGTGTTAACCCTTTCTCTGCTCCAATCCAAAACACAACCTATGTAAGTATACACATGGTTTTTCACGCTAAGCAACATACACGCATTACACTTTGCCCGCGATTTGTCCTAACAAAATATTCTAAACACAGACGTGTTAAAATATGTAACCTATGGCAATAATAATATTATGTGGTAGTGTGGTACTAATATTATTCTATTATTGGTTGTACCGTATAGATTTTCGCGGTAATCCGTTGTACAAGTCATGTCCTACAGTCATCTGACCCTAGTAATTATTATTGTTGGTACTATCTCACTGCCTAACGTAATCTATTGATAATTATTGACGTGTTAACCCTTTTTCTGCTTCTACCCAAAACACAACTTATGTAAGTAGTACGTACACATGATATTTTTACGTTAATCAAATTACATCACGTATTACACTTTTCCCGCGGTTTACCCTAAAAAAAATAATATAAACGCACATGTGTTAAATGTATAACCTGCGATAATAATTATACCTGTGTAATAATATGACGTGGTACTTATATTATAGGGTTCTGTGTAGAGGTTTGCGGTAATCAAATTCAGTTATAGTCATGTATCATAGTCATCCGACCCTAATATTATTGATGGTACCTATGCTATCATAATATAACCAATAACTATAGCTTAATACAATCTGTTGATAATTATTTCGATAAACCTTTCATATTATTTCGTGTTTACAGGCGGACGTACAATATTATACACTATAATGTGTACGTGCGTTAAAAAAGTGTTTTGTACCATATTTGTACCTATATTGTACTGTTAGGTATTATTATAAAATATCATAAAAAGAAAATAACAATAAAGGGGAGTCTCCACCATGACCACGGTTCCTTGTCACCACAAAAATTCGATTTCTGTACATGTCATTTGATATGAATACAGGGCCAAGATTTATATGAAAAACAATACGAATAAGTAGGTATTGTGATATTGAAAGTACGTTAACAATTTAAAAATAATATGTTAAAAGGCAAGCGTTGTGTTTTTTTTTGTTATCTTTAAATAAACTGATTCCACATATTATACGTATTAGCATATATGATTTACAATCATTTTGATAATTTAAAAACAAAAAAATGTAATTGCCAATGAGGATTATTATTAATAGGTGTAGTATGTATAAACATTATTGTCTTGACTTTAAAACTAGTATCAACAGAATATTATTACAAAAATAGTTTTTAAATTTTCACACTGAAGACTTTTGTAGTAGGTAATCGTTATTGCAAAGCACGGTCTTGTATTAAGACCTGCAAGTTCAATATACTTATAAGTACTTTCATGAATGTTTACGACATATGCAACTTTTTATGTTGTTGTTATGCGCAGAAAAATGTGCTTAATGTGTTACGTGGAATATGCAAAAAAAAAAAAATCAGCGATGAACGTCGGTATATATATAAGAATATAATATGCTAATAAGATAATATTATTATTTAATCTATACAAGAATATTCAACACGTCATCATGAAACGTATGTACCTATATAGGTTTCTAACCGGAGTGGTTTCAAGTCAAATTTCTACACTAATAATATTATGCGTTTCCATTTAAATCCAAGTCACGCGTGCAGTTATACGAATGTCATTATGTTTATGTCATGGACTAAGATATTATTATAGGTAATGGACTGGCATCGAGTGCAATATCTGCGAGCCGAAAATATCACGCAAGTGAGGAGTGCAGGGTGTTACAAAAATCAATTGATTTCAACGTCATCTTTACATAACATGTACATGACCGATAAAATAATTATTAAAGTTAATTGATATCATATTTAATTTTAATATCTACACTTTTAAAACAAGAAATATGGTAATCAGGTAATATTGGGCAATACTTAGGTTAAATTTTATTAATTCATTAATAACTTATAAATAATTGATTAATTGATAAATTATAATATTTCCAAAATAACGCTATGCTAGCAGGTGGCGTTGAAATCACTAGATTTTTTTATTTTATAGGTGGAGGGGAAAAGGAAGCGTCATAAAATTTGATACTTTTTCCCTCCCGTACATTCCCAGTTTCTTTGATGCCATTCCACTATATCTCAGTCCGTGGTTTATGTTCATACAAGATCGCTACAGCGGAAAACCGTATTATTATAATAGTTTTCATTATTTAAATGTGTCGTTGCAGGTGCGAGAAAACATTGGAAAAGCTTTTCGAGGGCGCCGTGGTGGGCAGCAAAGTGGCGCGCATGATCAGCGGCCGGTGGACAGACTTCGGGGCGACCGTCGCCGACAACCGGACGGCGCTGGGATTCTACCTGGACCGTGCGACGCGCGCGCGACTCCGGCTTGACGGCCGCCGCATGCAGGACGTCTGGATGCGGTCGTACCGGGCGGCGCCCGTGATGGTGGCCGCGGCCACGGGAGACGTTGACGCCGTGGCCATGCTGTTGCGGTACGGCCCGGACGAGCGGTCGGTGCGCGCGGCCATCGCGTATCTGCGCCGCCGTTGCGCCGACCGGGACCGCGGCCCGCCATTCCCCGATCGCGTCCAGTCGTGTCTGGAACTGCTGCTCAGGGTCGTCGCCTGCGAGGGCGGCGTGCGCGTCAGTGTCAGTGGCGACGAGGAACGCTGTGGCGGCGACGATTATGGCGGATGCGACGGCGGCGGTGGGGTCAAAGTCGTTCCGGTGCCGCCGACACTGCTGCACCTGGCCAGGTGCGCCGTGCGCAGCGCGTTGCACAAAAACTTCAATCTACCGCACGGCATACCGAAGTTACCCGTGCCCAGGTCATTGGTATCGTATTTAGATCTCGAGTGTTGATCCACAGCGTTCTACTCTCTCACACACCCGTCAAGAAGCCGTTCGTTCCCACCAAATATCAAATATTATATTCGTTGTACATACTCTTAGCTGTGCCGGATATACGATCGCAGGTTATCGTTCAAATAAAAATAATATAACGATAAACATTCTAAATTCGTTTTCTAATTTTTTTTTTTTTTATCATCTTCTCATCCGTTTCCAATGGTTTTGCTAGATATTTCCGCAGTAATAATCGGAATGTTTGTAATACTGTTATCGACTGTCTGTTAATTAGGTTAGGTATAGTGAGTAAGTAACCATAATCGTAACACCACAGCCGCGGTCATAATGTCGGAGGCGCTTTACTCGTATGTAATGCACGGGCACTCTCCACGCGTCGAAGAAAGGAGTTAACGACGTACGTTAGTCATGTCGTTTTCATTAATTAAAACGTCTATTTATTTTGCTAAGTGTACGGCGGCTCTTAGCTATTGCATTCGATGAATTTATACAGCGCAGTAATAAATTACCCATCCAAAGAGTGAAGCAATAAACTACGGTGACTTTAGAGTAGGCACGGTTGTAAATAAATAAATAATCGTAGTACCTGCAGTCAATATTGAAACAATTAATAATTGTATTAGTCGTCGCTGTGTAATACTTTCTATTATTATTATTATTTAATAAACCGCGAAGATGAATAATGTAAATGAGTACAGGTGTCCTGTGTATACTGTTTTGTGCGATGCATAATGTGCATAATTGTATGTGTTATAATCGTGTATATTGTAGGTGCTTTGGCTTTAGTTTCACGATCGAATAAATTCTTCGTTGTGAACTTTCGAACCATCTGTCGACAAGTTGTTTTTTTTTTTATTGATATTACTGCGGCAAGAACCGATATATTATTTCGACATATTTTATACCAAACATAAAATACGATACCTTTTGAAAAATTATATTTTATTATGTGTGATATTCAGGGTAACGGTTAGTCAGTAGTTAGGTTTAGGCACCTGCTCATTAGCATATAAATTAATTTTAATACATTTTGTTATAATATATATTATCATATTATTAATTACCTATGTGGCTATATGTATGTACACCTACATTTAACAATAGAGAACATAAATAATATTATTATGCCATGTATATAAATTTGTATGTATAAACTGCAAAATATTTTATTTATTTAAATAAATACGATTTGCAGCAACATTTCCATATAATTTATAGAATAAATATTTATTTTCTAATCATATTATATTCTACTTAATTGATCTATAAAATATTGGGTATATATAACTACAAAAATATGACCGTTTAACATTTAACGTAATTGGTTCGTTTTTTACCAGTCAATGTCTAAAATTAGACGCATAAAATGTGAAAGTTTTACTACAGAAATTTGAATAATATTATCAACGGTTGTCAATAGCCGGTGCATTACGTTAATGTATCGTTTTTCGGAAACTGGAGATGAACCATTTTTTATTCTTGTTTTCACTTTACGTATTCATAATATTTTTCTACATATTTTATGTAAACATTGGTTTTTGAAAATGTATACAAACTTTATGTAATCATTAGCTGATCCGAACTAGTAAATATATTATACGATATGGATAATAGTATAATACTACATCATCGTTTGTCACTACATATTGTACGTATAAATTAAGTTATTAAGTTAAACTGCAGTCGAAAAGTTGTTGAGAATCTGATAAACAAAATGATTACGACCACAGTAGTTATGATACTATGTAGTTGTATACAATACAATAAAAATACATGGTACACGTATATTTAGCAAAATATAGTAGGTATCGGATTTTTAGATTTTGAGCATAGCTCAGATGAATGTATTGCATTTACAATGATGTATAGTTTGTACGTGTTTGTCTATATCTATCAAAACAAAAAAGTTCAACAGAATGTTATTCTATTTATAGGCATATTTTCGATTTTTATTAATTTTTTTTAATTTTGTAAATGTTATTATTTATATAAATATACTGGACGACACAACGTCTCAACTAGGTAGGAATTGTTTTTCGTATGAAATCAGTTATTATTGTATTCAAATAACATATCCATTACAATGACATGCTCGACAATTAATGTAAAACAGAGCGGTACCCACTAACTGTCCACCTTTTTTTTGTTTCAATATAAAACAAACAAATATATTGAACATCAAATGATATCCGTTATACCATGGAAATAATTTTGAGGAACATTTATAAGTTCTTAATTCAATAATAACAGTTATTTTTAAATGTCTTTACCGTTTTCCTTCAGTGTAAATTTTGTTATATCTCGGGAGTGATGCTCGGGGGGGTTCGAATGTTTCTACAATCCTGCAGAGAAGATTAAATTAATTTAAACTTATTAAACCGTATTTTTGCTGTCGCCCTTTAAAATACTTATAATTTGGTTCATTATTAGATCATCGTTAACGTGAAATTGGGCAGTAGTTCGTTAATATTTTCCCGGTCGTTGCTCGTTTGTACAGTTTACTACAGTAATAGTTTAACGAGCTGTAACGTTTCCCGAAAAAAAGTTCCATCACCGGATACCGGCGATGTTGATGAGGTGTAATAGTGTTATATTATCAATGGAAGTATGTTTTAAAAGTTCAATACACTGGTGCAGCTATATATTTTGTACCCTCTGCTGTAGGCCAAAATTAAAGAGAAACAAAAAAATTTAAATATTTAAGTACACCGTACGAGTACTTATTATAGGTTACAATACTCAATATTAACACCGTTTTCCTATACCGACTCATCACCTAAAGTCGTGAGTGTATACATTATATAGTTAGGAACGTAATTTAATCACTGGAACCTGAAGTGTAATACTACGGTAAATTAGTATTACGTAGAGATACTGTCAACTGGGACTATAGAGGTGTAAAATTAATTAAAATCTCGTTTAAATTATTTTTCTAAGTGAGAGTGGTAAAATATTAATGGCTTAAAATATAAATACAGACGTGCAGGGGGGACCTACAACCTGGTCTATCTCTAAGTTAGGTGTATGACGACTTGAATAAAAAAATATATAAATTATCGCCCAAATAGTTTGAAAAAATACCAATATGTATTATGAAATATTATTGAAATGTGTATATCGTTAAATATTTTTGATTTTTCCACGAATATATACTCTACAATAAGGTTACTTAAATGAATATTCATTTTTATCGAAGGGTGACAATCTAAACTACTAAAGCTCTTGAAAATACAGGAAAACGAGGTCATTTTATCAACGCTAGGTAAACATCATTATCATAAATTCGTATCGAGGTATTATATAGACTACAATGCAGTGTCGAGTGGGGTTGAAATAAAAACTATAGGTACTTATTATTCAATTGTTAACAAGGTAATTTCCAGCATCTCGAGTCAAAGTTTGGGTTTGATAAAAAATTTAATTTAAATAAATTATTTTAGTAGTAAAACTTTACTATATCGTTGTATTTATATATGGGAACTTGTATACACAAATAATGTAATATTGGACCCATAATAAAGTAGCTCCAAAAAAAATGACTCGTTTATACTTTTTATACTAATTGCTAATAAACCAAAGCTAATTATATATGGAATCACGTTATTTTCGAAGTCATCAAGCGTTCACGAAACGTTACGTTTGCTCAGTAACTCTCAAATAATTGTACACCTCGGCCAGCGTGCAGCGTGGCGTGCAAGTCTTAAGACGTGCTATTTTTTTAGTATTGTCCCTAAAAATATGTATTTATTTGTTTTTATCGTTATAATACAATTTTTTTTCTTTATAGCTTTAACGCGTTCAGTTACCATTTAGGTCACGAGCGCCTTATATCTATAATAATAAGAGGTATTGTCGAAAAAATCTCTTCGCCGGAGCGTTTTATTAGTTGTTACACAACTTACTATTTGTATATTATACGCCCCGCGGTGAGTATTATTATCCATTTGTTTCTCAATAACAACGACAATAGTTGCGTGTAAAAAACGTTATTTTAAGTGATTTTTTTTCACTTTAACAACTCTATATGTACTAAAATAAATTATAATTATTATTAAAGTAATAATTTGTTTTTGTTTTTTTTCCATCTATATTATATAATTGTTAGGTAGGTAGTCACAATAAATTTAATGAAAAATATTGCGCAAAAAATGATTTGCAGTTTGTATTCACTGTTTAAATAAATCGGGCAATACCATAATATTTACCGGGCACAAAATTTCCAACTGTACATAATAAATAACAAATAAATATCGTAGGCTTAATAAAAAGGCTATCAATTGATTTTTTTGAAAAACTACTTTTTGATACACGCGGATTTATTGATCAATCCCCTATAATCCAAGCTCACATTCAACCTTGTAGGTGTATTATTTAAAGAACTACCTAGTACTATAAGGTACTAAATCTATTAAATATACACATTTGTTATTTGATAGCGATCTACATAGCACCTTTTGATTATTAACAATAGTGTTGACACCAAAAGGTTTCATCTACATGATACAATAAACTATTTATAACCAAAAAGTTTATCTCATATTCATTGTATCAACCATGTATAATAATAATATTATGATGGTACAATATTATTTATTGGTGTACATTTATCAACATAACCAAGATTTATATATGTACTGTACCATAGTCCAAAGTCAATAATATTATTATAATTTAGGATTTCTTTTAACATGGTGCCAAAATAATCTTATCGTTAACGGCTTATTATCTTTTAAAATATATAACAGTAGGTATTTATGGTAAACAAGGTATAGGTAATCAAAAGATATAAAAAGACCACTTATTGTAGTACATAAAGATATTATGATGAATTAGTAAGAATAAAAAAAAAAAAAAAAAAAAAAAACAAATGGTGAGGGGTGATCACCAAGTCATCCCACCACCTAAAGTATACCTGCTTACAAATTTACAGTTTATTAACTATAAATTAAGCTGGGATGGCTGTACTTAGAATACATTTCAGGGATGGGGAGGGGGGTCATGAAAATCAAAACTATATAACTTTAATGTTTAATTCTTTAAAAAAATGTTTATTTTTAATTAAACACCCTCTCCCCCCCAGGTACGGTCTTGTAAGTATTAGATATATTATAATATGTAAATGAAAAAGCCAATGTCACATTATTTGTAATTTTGTTGTTGGCAACGTCTTAGTAAAAACATACATTTAATTCAGAACTAAGTAAAGTAAGTAAAGTTATAGCTTAGCGAAAAAAAAGGTTCTATCTGAAGAACTTTTTGGTTCTTATCGGGAGTTGTTCACATTTTTGCATTTCTTACATTAAGTTTTGCTTAATGTAAAAATAAATTGCGAGAGTTAACGAAGAACAACATATTTAATTTTTAGATGTGACAGTCGTTAAGAACAATTTATTACCTACGAAAAAAGATGATACAGTTTTAGTTTTAAAATAGTTTAGAATGGTTCTCCTGAACAACTTTATATACTTTGAAATAGCACCTTTTGGTTTGAATCCATGGATTGACCGTAAGCCGTAACCAATATATATATTATATATATATATATATACACTCAATGAATTATATATATGTATTATATATATATAATTATTCAAAGGTACCTATACTTACATTTTAAAACTTTAAAATCGTTCTACGGGCGGCCAAAACGTGTACAAAACTAGACGCAGCTCGAACATTGTGAATGAATACGAATTTATTGAATTATCATAATAATATAATAATAACCAAAAAAAACCACTAAAAAAAAAAAAATTAATAATTACCAACAAAATAGTACCTATATATATTATGTAAGATAAACTTCAAACCGGAATTCTTTGAATCGACCAGCGGTGGCGGCGGGCGGCACTCAGCTGATTTGCTCACGATCCGCACGAACGCGTATTGTAAGACGGTAGAAACTTGTTATGATTGGACGTGTAAAGATAACTATTTCAATACGACTGTGCGCATTACATCGGTGTCGCAGGAGGAGAAATGAAAAACGACGATGGAACTCGCTAGGGATGGGACATCGCTGACAGTAGTTTCGGACGCGAAACGTGTGTGTGGGTAAGTTACGTTGGGTGGGTGGGTATAATACGTGATGCGATGTATAACAATAACACAGCAGCGTGCAAGACGAGCAACTACAGGAGAAAGCAGGCGATGTGAAAGGGGCTGTAGACCTGTAGTTGCCGAACGTTAGGGTGCGGTTTTATTTTTTCCATTCGTATGCGAATTATTATATTCTCTAAAGTTTTGGCCCAAAATAGGTAATATTATGATCTCGTGATGTACAGGTTAGGTTGTTCGCTGTAGTTGTATTGTGCGTTACGCGTCTCGCCGTCTCCTCATTTCGTGACGCCACCTCGTTATCTAATCGTACCCATAGGAGGTACCTACCTGTCTATAATCATAATTATATATATATATATATATATGGCGGACGCTAAACGACCCGTACGAGACACGGCGACGCCTCCGTGACCAATTATTACGCGATTTATTTATTTTTTCGTTTATTTCGCATTAGAATAATTCGGTATCGAAACGACGACGGCGGCGCACACGCAGGGCGACAATTTGCTTTGTTTGCGGGCCCGAAGTTAAACGACCGTGAAGTCGGCTGAACGAAATCGAATTAATACGAAACTGGTAAATCGAAATAAAAAGTGCAGTCTAACCCAGCGCTAAGCCGAAAAAAAAATTATAATTCAACAGACATAATATTAATAATTTATCAATGCCCCTCGCCTTTTGTCAATGTTAGCGAATAGCGCACGACATAATAATATTAAAGGAAATATTTTATTAATGAGCCGTTGTTCGCGGATGAGAGATACGCGAGTTCTTATTGTTGTCCTATATTATTATGCATAATGTTTATAAATTCATTTAACGTTATTTAATTGTCATTTGTCATATTATATTTAGTTGTTGTCGTTGTACAACTATAGGTATAGTCATATTATATTGTTTTTAAACCACAACGTAACGTTAACAGGTTGGTTAAAAAGAGTGCGTGTACTAGTTACCTATAGGTATTTACTTTTTCCGTTAACGTTGTTTTAGGGAAACATCTAAATATTAAAATGTAAAATATAAAATTCATGTAACCAAAAAAAAAAAAAAAACAATAAAGTGTTTGAGAGACATTGTCTTATCATGCGATATTAATTTTAATGTTGTAATAAAATAGTGTTTCTAGATATTTTTGAAACTGTGTTAATTAAAAATAAGAGTTGAGTAATAAAATTGAAACCATTATATCAACTAATTGTGCCAAGTATACATAAGCTTATAGCGCATAAATTAAAGCTCGTTACTGCAGTCATTATTCGTTTATATAAGTATATTATATACCTAACTATGGTATTATAATATTATATACTTATGTAGTATCATCAACGTATTTAATTTTCACAAGGAGATATTATGTTATGATAACTGAAATATGATGTAATAACTTTATAATTTCAAATAGACGTTAAGATTAGGTTTTTTTTAATATCATACTTAATATTATTAAATTATAATTCGACGTTTTAAGTGTATTTTTTTTTAAATTAAAATAATTTGTCTCAACTCTATAATAGTAGTTGACACATCGTTATTTTTTATATTACAAAATAACATAACCACCTTGCGCCACCCATCTTATAATATTATATAATTATTACATATCTTGTGCGTTGCTTCGATTAGTGAGTTTAATAATCGACTAAAGTGATCTTTTATTCATCGTGGCGTTCTGTTCAAATGAAAACTTCACTGATCTTTATTTGAATTTTGAAGACAATATTATGTTGTCATACGTGTAACAATATAGTGTACTAGGGAGATACCTACTCGTATTATATTATAGCACTCGAAAGTAAGTTATATTAAATTATATCAAGGAACTCATGGTATTCCGCTTCATAAAATCCGGATTTATGGGAAACAATATTATGTACAAACACTTATTATATAATTGTTTATACAGTCCATGAGCTCAGAACTAAAAGGTGCTATCTCATAATATACAATTGTTTAGAAGAGCAATTTTTAACTTTAAACTGTAATATCTTCTTTCATAATAAATTAACAAATTATTTTTAATAATAATTGTCAAAATATTTAAGTTCCACAGATGGAACATTTTGGTTGCTAATATATTTTCATTTACTTAAGTAGATACAACTTTGTTGTTCTGAATTAAAAGTATTTTTTCCAGGGAAACACTACTATTCGGATAAACAGAAAGAGCATGATTTTAATACCAAAATAAATTGATTACCTATTTACAGAATTATTTATTTTGGTTGTACAATAATTTATAATATTTTATAATATCTCATAGTTATTGCATAGTTGACAAAAATATTACCCACGAAATAGTACTTTTTAGTTATCATTAATTTTTAATTAACATTTTTATCATGTAAATAATATCAACTATGTGTTTTAATAGTGTAAGTTAAGAACCGAAAGGTATTAGACATATGGATCACTATTAATTATGTAAGATGTATAGGTACCTAACAAATTAGTTAAGTAATTGTGTTGATTTTGAGCATTTTAGTTTTCGATAACTCTTTAAAAGTTCCCCTAATTGGTTGTTCGTGATCTTGATTGTAGGGAATTAACAACTAAACTTATCCCTATATACATACAGTTATCGATTTAAAACCTTTTGGTTATGAGCCCATGAATTTACCGTGATATATAATTATAGTGTATCATAAGAACAACAATAATATCATAAGTATCAGAAATAATAATAATTATACCTATTATTACATAAATCAATATCGGTGTGCTCTTACTTGTATGCGTTTTCTGAGACGTTGATTTTTCCTGGTATGCCCGTGGTCTCGGTCCTGCTGGTCAGATTGACGGTGTTACCGAATAAACAATACCGGGGCATCCGGTGACCAATCACTCCCGTTACCACCTCGCCGCTGTGTATGCCTATGGTCAGGCGCTGAAAAAATTCGTTTGTGATTAAAATAAAATACAATTGTATATATATAAATATTTTATGAACTGAAAATAATACAGATAGATCTATAATAATTTAAACAGGGTGATTCACCAATGCTTGCTGCACCGTTGCTGCTCGTCCATTATTTTTCTTCAATATATGCAGTTATTCAAAATCCTATTTTCAAAGTTTTCAAATACAGTTAAAGACCATATTTTCAAATTATTACTTGAGGAGTATCCCGTGGAGATACAAACTTCTGTTTTAAAATGAGAACGTCCTCCTCCCTTTTTCTACTGTAAATGTATTAGGTATAAAGTAGATCATTTTCTAAAAGTTTTGACGTAATTTGAGCGTTTGAACTCTTAACTTTGTGTAGGTACTAAGAATAATTATAGATTCAAGATAATATGCTTGGAATACATCAGGGCAAGGTGATTTAAAAATGTTGGTAGTTAGTATTAATTTATCAACGTTTATAATATTTGTAATAATGCTCCAAGTATATTATATACTATAGATCCAATATAGTATATGTATATTTCATTTTAGTAAAACTATTTTAAGAGCTATTCTCTTTAGTATAATTAATAATCACTGAGTAACTTATATCGTTCAAATTTCGAATTGAGTACATCTTAAAAAAAAATAAATATTTACTAAAATATAATCTACAGTAAAAAAAGGGGTTCTCATTTGAAAAACAGAAGTTTTTATCACCACGGAACACTCTTCAGGAGTACAAAAAATATCAAAAATTTGAATATTTTTGGTCTTGGTATATATTGTTTAAAAATTTCAAAAATCGGAATTTGAATAAATCCATTATTAGAGATAAACAATGGAGATGAGAGTGCTTGGAAAATCATCCTGTATATATCATCATGGGAATTGAACACAACGAACGATCCAGGGACATTTCTACAGAGTACTTACAACGGGCACACCGTCCACTACGACCGTATGACTCAGGTCCATCATGTCCAAAGCCAGTCGAGCAATGCACCGGACATGCTCTTCGCAAGGTTCAGGAAGTCCGCTAACCGCCATGTATTTGTCACCGACAGTCTCCACCTGTATACACGAATATAATCATATAGATGTATGATAGATTAATGTTGAGTTGCATGAACAATCACTAAACTTTATTTTATTGAATCAAATGAATAACAGTGGGCTAATGATGGCCCCTTAAATATGATTTAGTGGATTTTTAGTAATTTTTCATGCAACCCTGTATAGTAAATTTACTAAGTATATATTTTAACTTATGATATAATATTGTAGTATAATGATATTATATACCTATTCCACTATCGGTTTCTGCAGTGAATATACATTTTTATTATTATTGTCTTTTGTTAATTTTTTCTAGTATGTAGCGTCCTCCCGTATTTTAAGTATAAGTACTATAGAAATGCATTTTTTTTTTAAAATATAAATTTCTCAGAACCTATATGCACTTATAGCGCCTATTTATTCTTACGTGGACACCTATAATATTATTTGTCCCGAGTTCTTAAAACCATTTAAAGTAAAACCTTTTTTTTTTTTTATGCTTGTCAGTCGTCAAATATAATATGAATAATACCGTTCGTAACTATGAGATAGGTACCTAAATCATGATACCGGCTTTTTACGACATAGAGAAGTAATATTTCATATTTTTTTTTATAAATAACAATACAAATACTTTAAAGCCGACTTAAATCGTAAGAAATAGACTACCTACCTAGTAAAACAAATTGTAGGCATGCATTTCATGTAAATTAATTCCAACATGGTAATTTATAGCCTATAGGTATCAATTGTTTAAAAAAAAAAACTGTTTAAAATGATTGTTATGAGCTATACGCCATTAGCAAAATGTCTATGATCTTAAAAGTTTTTAAGGATTGAAGAATAAAAAGTTTTTTTTTTATATCCGGGTATCATACGAAAACTATATTGAAAGTTGTAACTAACTTTTACATTTTGTTTTCGAACTAATTTAAAACATATATACTTCCTGAAATAAAGAGAGACATTCAAAATAAAAAATTGTTTTTCTTTTTAAAAGTTTTTTTTAAGAAATTGGAGATAATTTTATGAAATTCATTGAAAATATAATTTATTTATTTCTCTCATAACATTGTAGAAACAAACGTTTATTTTTCCCTTGTATTTTATATTATGTTTACACGTGAATTATTCTTATTATATTTATCGCTTCTCGGCCTAATGGCTAAGATCAAAAGTGTATTCTTATTATAAACAGAAAAAAAAGAGATTTTCTTCAGTGATTACTATCTAGATTCTAGAAGGTACTTATCTAATTTATTTAAGTGATGTTTTAGTATTCAATAGTTATTGAATATTGTTAAATTATATATTGTTCAGAATTTATTTATAATATATTCCATAAGGTTCAAGAATACCAATGTATTTTATTTTACCTTGTAAAACTAAACAAATATCAAACTCATGGCGCGGTGTGGCGCGGTGCGTATACTCAACTGCGGAAATGCTCTGAGTGTATGTATAGGTCGGCGTTGCTAGTTCCCGGATGGGTGACCAGTGACCACCCAGGATCTTTGCCACACATACAAAACATGTTTCAACTAACCGTTCCTCTCCCTACAAACGACCTACAAATAAAAATAGCTAATGGCCATCGTTGCCGACTAAAGCTCAATAAAAATATAAAATGCATAATACTATTATTGCAGTCTTGCGCAAACTTCTTAATATTACGGAATTCATTCGTCTAAGAAAAATTTTTTTCTCCGACATATTATTTACTAATAAATTAGTTTATTTCACGTATTTGAATAACATTTTTTTTTTTACAATTGTTTGTCATTAGGCAAGTAAATAAATATCTTGTCGTTTAAAAAAGTATATTTACTGTGTACAATTATATACTATATAGGTACAATATCTATGAGGTTTATCAGCTATTTGTTACGTTCACACGACACGAAACTTTCACGAGTTCTTATTTTACTCTTAAAGAAGAGAAATGTTAATATCGATTATAGACTTTTTAGATTTGATATTTTTTTTATAATTTACTATAGCCTATATTATTATTCATTTCAGAAGAAACCGTGATATTCGAATATTATACAATATTCTATTTCATATTTTATCCATGTACGCCTTGCTGGCCGTCGACTTCCGACCGGTCATATAATATGATATAATATATTATTTTCCTTGAGTTCTAACCTATCGAATGCATTTATTGTAGGTACATACCTCTACGCTTTTCATTGTAAACACAAAATATAATATTCCACGAAATGCATTTTTAGCGGCAATTTTTTGTTTTTGTTCGTGGCAAGCCGACCGTGTCGCAGACGCACTACCACGCAAATTATTCTCTTCGTCATACACCGCGAATTACGGTAATAATAATAATAATAATATCGTCGGGGGCCGTTCGACGTGTTTCCGATACAGATTTGTCGATCGATCGATCGAATCTGCGACGGTATCGTACACCACTGCGGATTATACGTCATAATATTTTATGCCAACGTTGGCGAATACGCGTATCCGGAGTTGATGACCGTCTCGCAAAATTATACAACGTGACATCTTATATGATATAATATACAGGTTGGTTCATCCGCTAGTATGTTCACCCCCCCTCCCAGTTTATCCTGGAATATTGCATAACATTAATGTTCGAAATCAAATCTTTGGAATGCATTTCAAATACGTACATTGCCCTGGACCCCCTCATTGAACTTTTTACAAAAAAACTAGGTCACAAATTAGCATGCATTTGCACGGCTATTTTTAGACTTTGCACGTTCTTTTTTTACGAGTTATTTATAAAAAAAACTATGAGGTGGGCTGGCGTAACGTTACCCACAAGTGAAATAATCACTTTTTTACAAATTTTTTTTTACTGAACATTAGCACACCATTAGCATGCATTTGCATGACTGTCACTGAACCCGATCTATTGCGATTTTTTGTGGTGTGAAACTTTGTTTTTTTCGTATAGCTTTATTATTGTTTTATAACTTTTTGTTTTTGTTGTATTGAAATATGTATAAGTTTGTTTTTGTCCTATAACTTTTTGTTTTTCTTTTATAACTTTTTGTTAATGCGTGAAAGTGGAAAACTGGTTTTCCCTGGAAAATTGCAAAATGTTGACTTCAGCTACAGTCGCGCAAATGCATGCTAATGATTTGCTAATGTTTGGTATAAGTGATTATTTACTTGTGGTGGGAGGGCGTGGTAACGTTATGCCAGCCCCCCCATAGTTTTTTATAAATAACTCGTAAAAAAAAGGTCGTGCAAATTCTAAAAATAGTGAGATGCATTATACTTATAGCGAGCTAATTTATGGTCTAGTTTTTTTGTAAAAAGTTCAATGAGGGGGCCCAGGATAATGTACGTATTTCAAATTGCTCAGAAATACGTTACGAATTTGATTATATATTGAAAACGTTACGGTCCTTCAGTACGATTGAAAATTCCAAATACCAAAATAAACGGATATTATGACATTATATTATAATATTGTATGATATAGTTAATTACAATATAATATAATTGCCCTGTACACACGCGTATGTGCACTCGATTGCCGGCCGGAAGTGAATTCAGATTTGAGATCGATCGGCTGCGTGTGAGAGGAAAAGCGTATTATACTATTATTTATCGGACCGGATATATAGATACTGCAGGACGTGTATAGGACACAATACGATTTCTGACTCCGGGGGGAAGAAGTGGCGGCAGCTCGATAGGAGGGTAGTCGGATAGGTAAAAGCCGCTGCGAAAATTTTCTCTTTTTTCGATCTCGTCTTATATACAAGTACTCGTGCAACAGCGATATGCGGAATAGTTTGTATGTATTATCGATATTATTATAATATACCTTGTAGACGTTCGGGTTTTTCTTCGGGTCGGTGAGCACGTCGAAAGCCGTGTAGAGCTGGTTGAGCATCCGAACGATTTTCATGGCGCCTTTCGAGTCCGCGTGACCGGCACAGTAGTCGCTGAAGCCCACTATGCCGGAAAACAGCAGTGTCACGCACTCGAACCTTTTCGGCGGAACCGGTCGCTTATGCCGCAGCTCTGTCGCCACGCTGATCGGCAGCACGGAGTACAGCAGCCTATATGAAACGACACAGAAGACAATAATATTTATGTTTATATAATATATATATATTTTCGAGTTCCTCCACCTGCAGTCTCGCCGTTTCAAGGCAAACCGCAGGGTAGTCGCAATAAAATAATATTACATTTTTTAGAAATTATCAATCACAATGTTACTAACAACGGATTTAGTACAATTATTTAGATTAGATTCGATTTTTGTATAATATTCCAATGACACTACGTAATATATAAGTAAAATAAATAATGAAAGAGATTCTGGCAAACTCCGTTTTCATAAACATTTAGGTTCCTACAAAACGAATAAAGTGATAGATATTTATATTTTTTTATAAAGTTATACAAATATCGAAATATAGTAGGTATATACTTATAATACATTATCAGTACACGTTAAATTATTATTATTGAAATACAGTTTGCTCAGAAATATTGAAAAAAAATATTTTTGAAATGTTTCACCATTTGTGAGACACGATTACAGGAACCGTGTATGTTTGACACCACTGTTCTAAAATATAGGTACTTTATAATGTTGTAGTCTAACAAATTGTATTTATATAGTACGAAATAATGTCGGAGAAGTAAGCAGAAACAAATATTTTATTAAAAAGAAAAGTTATAGTACACTTTCGATTGGAGTTTTTAATGTGGAAAATTTAACTTATTTAATCAAATTAATCTTATTAATTTTAAAATTCTACAAATTGTTTAACAGGTACTTACGATTAAAAAGTTAAAACTTACAAAGTAATCAATTTGTATTTTACGTTCAACCGTCTACGCTTGGACTTTTAAAATAATAAATAAACAATACTAATTAAATGCTATGTAGAAACTTTGTAACTTATGAATTTATTTCAAAATATTGAGAATATGGGAATTTAAATGAAAAAATAGGTAAAAAAACTTAAAAACATTCAATTATTTTAATATAAATTACAGTGTCATCAAATCTAATTTCAAATTGTTATTATTAGGCAATTATTATTTTTATTAAGTCCATTATAATTAAAATAGTTATAATTTTTCATCAACATTTTGTAAATACAATATTACGTATATTTTATATAAAAGGATTTCATCATATTTTTATACTTAACTACTTTAAAACGCTGTACACAAAAATATTGTTTTTATAAATAATTATGACACTTCGTTTTAAAATATGTAGCTTTCTCGCATCATTTAGAGTATTTACAACGTTGTAAACAAACTGTTATCAATCTTATCAATCATTATATTGATCGATTAAAAATATTTTAGATACATAGTATACCTACATTAGTATACCTCTCATCGAACCCGCAACTTATAAGAACGAGTTTTATAATAACATATTTTCTTTCCAAATATTCTAGATACATAATATTTATTATTAATAATAATTATTAAAGTTCGTATTTAGTGTACGTGCCTGAAATATTTAGATACATTTTTATAATGACGTTATTGAGCAAAATTTATTTGGATATCGAATGAACTATATTTTTATTTTATGCATTTTTTATGTTTGCTTTTAATTTTTGTAATGTCATTTATTAAGCAAACACGAAACGCCGAAGGTACACAACTGGGTTATTTTTTCAATCCGAGGATTAGCTGTATTTAAATACCTGTCGGTTTTTTGTTTTTCGCTCTCCAGTTCCCTATAAGTCTGCTGGAGCTTGTCGGTCAAAAATTCCAAATCCATGGTCAGTTTGAAATCGGCTTCGAATTGTTCAGACATCAACACCAAATCCCTAGTGGCATCGTGCAAAGGTATATCGCTGATGTACAGGCCCCGTCTGGGACGAACAAACAAAATAAACACTGTCAATAGTTTTAAGCTCAATTATTTAACCTAACCTAACACAAGGCCATCCAATCAAAATATGAACGTGTTAATAGGTATAAATGTGATTTTATTAACTTGGTCAAATCGTCCAGATTCACGACACTCGGGTAACACAAAAACAACATTAGATCCGTTTCCGGCACATACAGCATCTGGCCCTATAAAACAAACCGACGTTTTAACTATGGAATTATTTTCAAACCAACAGTTTATTTAAACACATGTAGTCTACATAAAGTGTGCGAACAGTTCGATTATCATTACTTTAAGACGTAGAGATATCGAACAACCATCGCTGGAGTCACCGTTCATGATTCCCGGTTTTGTGTTCAGAACGTACACGGTGTTTATGTGCGATAGAATGTTGTCGAATGTCAATTCCAAATGAGGTCTTACCTGCCGAACCGAGTCCATATTAATAATAATTATTTATTATGCTTGGGTATATGTGTGTGTGTGTGTTAACACCTACGGGGTATAAGATTTGTGTTAATTTGCATGGTTCTGACCCTTGTACCATGGGTATTACTCTGGTGATCGTGCAACCGGTTTGAAGGACGTTCAAGTCTCTGTCGAACATCAGGTGGAATGGGAACACATGGCAAAACGTGGCTGGACTGATTTTCGGTTCTACAAAAATATAGCAAAGTCGTTACATTTATACGCTTATGATGTTGTTTCGCAACGCACTAATAAAATATAATATACACATATATATATATATAAATATATATATGTATTTAAATATAACAGAAATAATAACTATCCCTTGTTCCGGTTGATATAAAGCTATTATAAATTATAATTGATAGGTATTCCATATTTTTTAAAAAACGTTCATTACATATTTTTATATTAATCAAAACATACGGATATGATCATTTTTATTTTTAAATTGGTTTTATTGGGTTTAATCTTCTTGTATACATTTTAACTTTAATAGAAGTAAAAACATTTATATATTAACTATAATTATAGCTGTGAAAAAAAACTGTCAACGACTCAAATCTTTTATAAAAAAAATGTTAGGTATAATATGTATTTTTTTGATTTCGGTTAAAACCTAAAACAGCATTATAGTATGATAAGTATGATTTGCATATTTAACCGATTTCGAAGCTGAAACAGCATGTTATTTTTATTTTTTATATTCTTGACTTTTAGTGAAAGAAAAAAAAAACATTTTTGGTGATGACCTTGCGATAGTGTCTCGACTTCGGCTGTTTGATCGCTTTGACGTTGACCCGTAGTATTCTTATCGGTTATTAAGAACTGCACATGATCACATTCCTCTTTAGTTTGTAAAATCTCCACTTCTACCTCAGTGTTATGAAGTTTACTGGCGACGGTCTACAAAACACACAAAATAATATATTATATTATAATATAAAACCACGACACATATTCAGTATGTCGTTTCGTTATTGTAAGTCGTAAAATATTGTTTTTACGACCTTGACAATGCCGATGACAATGTACTCCAACCCGGGACGGTCGGAATAGTAGTGCAAGACAAGCGCCCCGTCCTCGGTCCTTTCCGTGCACCGGAAAGACGGTGCTCTCATGCCCGGATACAGTGTGCCCAAGTGATCGTGCAGAGCGTCCAGATTCTACAAAAACAATGGGTGATAACAGCTATCGTATTGCGCAAAGGATGTAACTCGAACAATGCGTACTTGAAGAAAGTCCCGGGGTGTGGCTCCAAGCACCTGTAGGATTTTATCGTAACCGGAATCCTGGCAAAACTCGAAAAACATCTTCCCGAACAGTTCTAATATGCTACTTGCGGGCAGTTCTAATGCATAAATACACGAATTTATATAAGACTCTAGACCATGGCTCATTAAAATATCTCAAACATAAATTATTACACGAGGTCTTTTTTTTTTTTTATTATCTGTATAAAAGTTAAAACGAGTCCCGTGGATAATATTATTATTATACACTCTTTATTTCAAAATTGAATTCTGTTTAATAAATATGAATGTATTTCTATATTATATTCACTTCCTTAATGCGCCGTAAAAAAATGCCGTAGATACCTTATATTGTTTATTTATTTAAATTGCTTTACACTGAACAGCCTAAGTATACGATAGCCGTACACTGCGTTTATATCTCACGTAATCGAAAACTTTTTTTTAATACAACTAAAATTACCTATTTTTCAATCATATATTTTACATAACTTAGTTTTATTTAATAATCCGAATTATTACATTCTTAAAATATATGAATATATTTTTAAATGTATGGTTAATAAAATAAACAACAGTAGGTAGGCTTGATTGAAAAAAAAAACGAGACATACATATCTAGATATATTATTTTTGTTATTTAGTATAGAATACCTATTTGGTATTTTTTATCCATATAAGCTTAGGCGATAAAATGTAGGTAAACCAAAATATATTGAAAAATAATTATATTTACCAAGAATTTGTGCGGCTGACGACACCAAATTGTATGTAATTTCGTCGTCGTAAATTTGTCTGACCAAAAACTGACCATCCATTGTAACCTCTGCATCTTTTCTGTAAACATACAATGTTATGTGTGTTTACAAAATGATTAAAACGAATACATAATAATCTACTTGATTTCACGTTTTGTTTTATAATTATATTATGTAGTACTCACTTGATTTTTTCCCACGTCTCTTCACCAAATGTTTTCAACACAAGCAGCTCCAAAGCGTAGTTCACGAATCCGTACTAAAATATAATGTGTTCTTAATAATAATACGTACAAAATAATATGTATATAAATAAATACACAACCATCTGGTACACGGACACTCACATGCACCAATATTATAGTTAACAATTATTAGTTTAAAATAATTAATGCATCATCATAATATTTCATTTCCACGATTAATAATATTATAATAACAATATTAAAATAAACCCGTAAATAGTTCGCGGTATGATACATCGAGATAAAAAGTGTATTATTTTTACCCATCGTCAAAATTAAAATCTCACGATCTCGATGTACTCTGTGTCTCTGTTGCGATATTTTTTAACAAAACAGATTTCGTGTCTGCGAAAATATTGTTGTACTTACCATTTTGATTTTATGTGTGTTTTTAAAATCTCGCCTGAAGATCGACAATTTCCCGACGGAACGGAGCAAAACACATGCGTGCAGTTTTGTTGGCCGAGAGTACACTGACGAGGGGTACAAACATCGATTCATTGGCGTGCAGTTGCCGTCACTAGATGGCGTTAGCCAGGGTAGCTTTTAATAATAAAAATAATAATAACAAGTGCATTGTAACGATGTTATTATGTCCAGTGTAGTAGTAGACAATCGAATTATCGTACGAAACCGTGTAAACTATTTGATATTATCTAAAAAGTGTAAATGTTAAAATGTATTATGATTTTGTAATAATAATTATAATTCGTTAATTATTAAGAAAAAACGTAAAATATTTTTTCTCGTAAAAAATAAATCAAAAACAGCACGGAATAGGGCATATTTAATAACTGATAAATAATAAATTATTATTATAGGTAAAGGCACCTACCAAATAAAATGTATTATAATAATATGAAATACTATCGATAAAAACGAAACAATTTTGTACTCGGAGCTTAAAAATGTCAACGAAATAATTCTCCCGAAAGAATTGCGTTTATAATTGTAATTAATGTGTTAAGTTTAGTGCAATATTGCGCGTATTAGTTTCATTTATTTTTTTTGGTTTTTGACAACAAAAGTCCTTTAAGCCAATTATTTCGAAATTAGTTCACGATTACAAATATAAAAATGCACATTATTTACAGCCACGCACACATCCAATACAGTAATATGATATACGAGTAGGTAGGTATTGTAGGTATATAGTATAATAATATAATATGTAGAATATGCGTGTATGAGTTTTTTTTGTTGTGTTTTATTTGGTTTTTTTCATAAAAGCTCATACAAATTACAATACGTTTTTCATATTATACGGGTTTCCTGATACTTCGCCCCGTTCTAAAATATAAATTTCATATCATTTTTTTTTTTTAAAACCATAACGTTATATTTTAGGTGACACATGACAAAGCAGATAACGACTCTTTGTTTTCTTTATAGCCTGAAATGTATTTATATTTAATGTTTTTTTTAATTATTAAAACAATTATTGTTATAAATTAGATTTATTTTTTCTGAATTTTTCCGCTTTTCAAACCCTAGAAGCTTAACTTATTTTTTTATAAGACAACTTGTTCTTGCGAAAGTACAATGATTATTTCTTTTCGAAATGAGTAAGTACACATTTCATTCTATCTGATTATTAACCTAGCTACAAGTTTATACTGTTGAGGAATTAATATTGTAATAATTATACAACATTTAAGTTTAAACACACATTCTACCAAAACAAATACAATCATATTGTGCATTATCAATAGGTTACCTAATTAATAATATTCTAATAACTAAAAATTAAATTCTGATGTTGGTATTATCTTAAAAATATTAAAATACAAAAGAATGTCAAGAACATTTCAAAATAATTCTTTTTAAAATTTGAGATACTTTTGTTTGTAGAGTTAGAAAGATAACCTTGGAAAGATAATGTTTTATTTATTACCTAGTATATTAAATTGTGAATTTGTGATAAATTAATCAAAGTTTAATATTACAAAAACTGAAAAACATTGATGACAAACTAGAATTTAATTTATTCTTCTATGAAGATAATTCATCACTTTATCGTTGTATATAACTCACATAAAATATATTTTATTGCTATGTTGTACTTTTATATTTATTTTGAATAATCCACATGGGTAAAACATTTTTGGGCTGTTATTGAGTTGGCGTATACTATACATAATATACCTAAATATAATTTATGCTTAATATTATTCCAGTTAAAAACACAAGTGATACACGTCATGATATAAAATAATAAATACGTAAAACAACATTTCTAATAAATAATAAAGTGAATAAATATAATATAAAATAAAATAAAATAATTAAGTTTTAACTAGTAAAAAGTTTTGGAACCATCACAGTTTATGACAGTTTCAGAAACTTATTATTCGCTCTGTTAAAAGTATAAGTAGTATTATAATATACCATATAGATATAGGGAGTTATTGTGGTTTTCAGAATAATTATTACAATTATTATTTAAATAATAATTAATATTGTTGATAAAACATTCTATGGTAGAATATAATATTATGATAATTTGTATCACTCAAAAAAATGTTTTGTACTTTTAATAAATAACGAATATTAAATTAAAGAAGATTGGGTAGAATTCATGCCTATACGATATCGGTTCATAAAGATACAATTTTTAACTTTTCATAAAACCAACGATTTATAATTCCATCAAATTAATCCAAATTCCATTAGTTTGCTTTCTACTTTCCTAGAATATTGTGGAAATTATGCAATACAAATTACAATATTAATGCTTTTTTATTCTTAAATCGAAACAGATCATAATCTTAATCATAACCTTAACCTGAAGATATTGCATTAAAATGTTCGTAGTATTTTCTTTATTTATAAGATATAGATATTGACGTTAAATTATATACTGTCATATGGATAACATTAATAATACTTTTTGGTTTTTTCTTATATGTATACACCGTTTGTAAGAATAACAGTAACATTTAGCCACTTTTAGATAATATTATGTCACAATTATAAGAATAATAAATCAAATTAGCCAATTTTAATTTTGAAGACAATTTATATTATACAATTATTAGTTTTCAAAAATCTTAGTCTTGTTCCATTCAATATTGATAGGTTTATAACCTCAAATTCTTGATCATATCAGAAGATTTTCATTAGTCTTTTACTATTTGGATTGTATTGTTTAAAACTAGGTAGGGGTATAAAACAAGTACTCTATTATTATCGATATAATTATATTAAAAGTTTATTCTTTATAAAATGACTAATACTTATTATCGTTTTAAATTATTCAATCGTTTCTCTTCCTGCTCTTTAATGCATAAGTAAATCATTGAATTATTCACAACTAGAGATGGGGTTGAAGACTTGCATTTTTATTAATTCTTCATATTTTTATAAACTCATGGTTATGAATCTTAAGCATAAAATAAACTATGCATTCCATCTTTCTAGTTAAACATAGTATTAGACTATGTGTTTGTGCGAGTATGCGTGTTAATTAGTTAAACATATAGGAATGCCATTATTCATTAATCACTTATGTACCTAGTCCATTTCGGCTACTTCAGTTACAACATGTCACAAATAAACCATATATACACAACCTTTATACTATATATAGTACATAAGATCTCTGGGGACATTAAAAGTTTTCTTTTAAATTGTTCTGAATTGAAATATTTAATTTATTAACATTAGGTATAGCCGTATAGGTACCTATAAATAATAATGTATGAACATGCGATTTTTGCTATTATTTGATTAAAAAAAAAAAACTTTCATAGAAATAAGATATGATTTAAAACTCTTAAAATAATTCATTATTTCCCTTAAGAATGTTCCACTTATTTATAGAATATGTTGAACAAAACTTTCTCGTTGATATAAAAAGCTAAGTTCAAATATACGTTTTTAAATGAGTCTAATGTTTTTCTTAAAACTAATCCTCATTTAAATTACCAATTCAAGATCTTAATTTGAATCAAATACACATAATATTTGGTTATCGATTTTAAAATGGAATAGTATATATTTTAAATCAAATAATTTATTGTGACAATAATACATATTATATTATATAAATGATTAATGAATGAAAAATCTTTAAGCAACATCATATTTTTTATGAAAATCGGTGTCTTGTAATACTCGTGTAATCAATTATTTTAATTTTTCATCATTCATAAAAATAAATAAAACAAATAATAAATACATTTAGAAGCAGCCATAATATAAATATTTCAAAATATTAAAAACTAACTTCTTAGACGTTATGTTATTTTGTTGTATAATTCAATAAGATTTTAATTGAAATTTAATTTTACTAAAATGTTTTAAAGGTTTATTAAAAAAAATAAATGCGTATTGTTGTTTAATTAAAATTATGATAAACAAGAAACACATAATTACAAATTTTACCAAACCTTTCTAGTCAACACTACATTATTTTTATCATCTCATATAATATTCTCAAAACAATTCCAAAACTTAATGAAACAAAAACAATGACAATTTTAATGAATAGGCTGTCATTATAAACTATACTTAAAAAAAATAACTAAAATGATTTACTATTGTAGTTTTAACAAATCATAATAGCCAGTATAGGTACCCATAAATGAAAATAGAACATATATTAATATAAATTATATGTACGTAGAAAGAGGACACATTTAAGTGGATAACTTACATAATTTACCCTGTCCCATATACAATTAAGAAATCATACATTTTGTAAGTATCTTTACTATTTATAAGTTAGTTATAACTTATAATATTAATATACAATATAGTTGTTGTTATTCATATTCGGTAACCATACACTTTAAATGTGTGGATCCTCGTGTGATACACATACATAAAATATATTATTATATAAATACTAGCTGAATAACCAGGCTTCACTCGTGTGTAGTTCTCTATTACTTTCTCTAAATGAAATTCTTAAATCAGATGTTTATTATTTACCTTCTTTCTTTTTTTTAATTATTTTATTGCCCGTAAAATATGACAAATCTTAAAAAAATTATGATTATTCAACTCCTTTTGTGTGTAACTCGCTGCAGTAAGTGAAACTCAGCCACTCTGGTAGGCAATCCGACTACGCCGGATCGCGGACAACACCGATGAGCGGCTATATGTGTAAAAATTCGATTTGATGCATGCTTGTACCTGAGATGTACCCGGTTAACCTTTGGCAACCAATACAATAATAAATACTAATTTCTACTAATTATTTATCTTATAACCAATAGTAACGGCTTAAAAACAAAAGTGTCCATCGTAAAACTCAAAATCCCTGTTTGAGCACATACCCAGGTTGGGCCTACCTGGTCCAATTGTGAATCTAAACCATTCAAGAACCCCTCCTTTTTCTTTTTTTTATTATTTATTTCTTTTTTGGTTTCCTTAGTAATTATATAACACTCTATAATATTTAAATCGTTTTTAGACGTTTTTTCATTTTTCATACATTTTGTTGTTGTTTTTGGCCATGTCGCCAGGTGTGCACTTAAGAGACAATAATTCCGGAATCACTTATCGCACAGCATACAAACTTCACAGAAATCATCTACATATCAATATTAATATGCCCAGAAATTTTTATCGAAATCGGTTTCCAAGGATCTTGAGTTATAAAATGTATTCAAAAGTACACTTATTTTTATATGTGGATAGATGATATGTTAAATGTGAGAAAAAAAAATGTTAAATGTTGCGTTAAATACATAAGATTTATTGTATTTCGTAATTCGTTAATTAATTGTATGTTTTACAAACTAAAAAGATACGATTACCTATGTACAGTAGTTTTGAGTTATGCATTATATTCTATGAAAATTGAATGTATTATATACAGTATTCGGTATTCATTCTCATAGACGCATTTCTTAAAAACTAATTACGTATCCTTTGTATAAATAAAACCTATTTCATGTTATTTAAGAATTATTATACTATGTTAGTTTATTTTTTTCACTAAACAAGGAGAATGTTAACCTACTACAAAATTGAGCGTGCACGAGTCTCCTGGGATTTTGAGATACAATCTTTGAAAATGGTGTTTAGAAACTTGGAGAGCACGTTTTCAATATCGTCATAATGGTAAACTACACCAGAAAACCAAATCTCAAAAGGGAAATCTTTTACTAAGGGGACATACGCCTATAATATGTATTCGTTTCACAAAAAAAAAAATCTATAATGTATTTAAAGATTGTCAACACGATATTAGCACTATACATATATTATATAATACTATATTATATGTATAATAGGTAAATTAGTATATTATGTACTAATTATTCACAGTTTTTTTTTGTACACTGTTAATTTATCTATTCATATAAAATATATCATAAATTGAAAAAAAAATAAAAACAAAGTAATCAGTTTTTAATAAAATTAAGAATCAATCCGAAATATGTTAAAAAGACACATTGTGATAAAAAAACAGTTTATATATACAATATACATATATTGGTAGGTACAATACGGAACATGACACTTACGAAGACGGTAATGAAAACTGATAGATTATCAAACTTTAGGTAACAAAATTAAATTTAAACTGAAATTTCAAAGAATTGGTTTGTTATTTTCAACAGCTTAAATCACGATGGTGTTGTGTAAAAAGTTATGTCAGTAAAAGTCAACAATATCAGAAATATTAAAATTATTGATTTTTAATAAATATATAATGCTCTGAATAGGTATTATTAATATAACATTTTACCGTGTAACACTTTTCTAAATATAAGTACTTGGTAGATTTTTAAAATTGTTGTTGTGTTTTAGTATTCAATTGATTCTGAGTAGACAATCCATCGTCCAAATCCAAAACCATAAAAAAGGTATGAATTAATTTTTTTCATAACCTAGGTACTGTTAAATAGTTTAAAGAGTATTTAACTTTAAAGGACGCTAACAATAATGTGGCATTTTTACATAAGTGGTCTACGGGTGAAATATAATTTCCCGAAGCGGCAAAGCTTTTAGTCTTTTAAGTTTTAAAGTGCTACATTTAACGCTGAATAAAATATTCTCTCGAACGTTCCTATATTTGATTAACGGCTCGTGATTTAAATAGTCATTGTAATATGTTACGTTTTAATAAACTCCTGAACTTGATTGATGTTTCGATGCATCATTGGTCAAGATGCAATTAAATACATGATAATGAAAATAATTAAAATTAATTAAATGTTTCAAATGTTCTATTTACCTTTGAGGGTATTGTTTATCGACCAGGATTAACTTTTCTGGGGTATTCCGAGGCTATTTAAATAAAGCAAATATTTAATAATCATATTATTTTGAAATATTTTATTTGTAGAAATTAGAATAATTTTTAGGTAATAATATAGGTACCTAACCACAAGTGATAACAAATGTCTGAGAATCGTCAAAAAAATGAATAATGTATTTGATGTAGTTGGTGTTTAAATTGTATTGAATTTTGTTCGTTCTAGATATTATTAAATAAAAACATTTAAGTAGGTAACAGTTTTTAGTTGGAGTATCAGTTATGAAAATATAATACCATAAATTACGTAGAAATGTAATGGTGTTATACCAGCTCATGTTAATACACATATTGTTTTTACAATTATGTGTAAAAATAATTATGAACTCAACATTACTCTTTCATAAATGTGTGATATAGTTGGGTTAATTAAATTAAATTATTTCGTAATTAACTTGTAATTTAATTTGTCATAAAGTAGGTACATACTTTATGAACTTGTTAAAACTTGAATACTACGTTTGTATTACGTTTATTACAAAAAGTTACACTACTGTATACCTACCCTAAACGCACTCATAAGTGGTGAAGTAGTTTTATATATTATGACTTTTTACGGTTTAAAAACATACAAATAATAAATATGAGGCATGAAATATAACTAGAAAATAATTATTAGACTTGAAAAAAAAATCATAAAATCATTATAGGTAATACATTTGATAACAATAATTATTTTACAAATTGTAAATATATTTTAATAATAAAGGAATACAAATACAGACAAAAATAATTTCGCATCAAAAGTTGTTCGTTGCCTGATACAACAGTTATTATTAAAAAAAAATGAGTGTCTCATATTTGGTTCTGTGGATTCGAAGGACAGTGTGATGGATTTTGAAAGTGCGTGACAATATTGTTTTTAAAGTTTCATCAAAATCGCATTGAGGAAAATAACAAAAAAAGTTAATCAGTAGGTAGGTACCTACTATAATATACTTTTTTTCGTTGTACTTAACGACTTCATGATGTGCATTGAAAACATGTTTTTAAATACATTATATTATAATAAGTATTTTGGAAGGATAGTTATGTGACTGGAAAAAAAATTTACTCATAATAAAATACAAGAGAAAAACACGTTAAATTCCATTTAAGATGTATATATTATGCAATATGTATGTATAGGTACATTCATGTTATAATCTTAAGCTTTATAACATATTCGTGTTGCTACAGGTAGGTAGGTAGGTAGGTACTCGTATATATTCACAAAAGCTCATCTCGGAACCCGTGGGAACTCCTTTAAAAGTTTTGCGTATTCAGCTGAAATGATATAGAAACGAATGCAACACGAATAAACAGAAAAAAAATAACGCCGTTAGCACTTTTCCTATAGTATACATATACATATATAATATATATTTATATTTATAATAATGCAGAGACGCGTATTATACCTAACCTACAATATATTATATAATAAAGTAACCGCCGTTACAACTGTGCGATTTTCACCATTGTGGTAGGAGGGGAGGATTTTCTATACTACGACTACGTCATTACGATGGAAATAAACAAAATTAAAATTCAAGATACAGTTTTTTAAGGACCGACCGCGATGTACGGTTTTTTTGATTTTAATAGGGTAGAATGTAAGATATAGCTATCTACTGTTTTGCAAACATTAACCCTCAGAGTTACTGTATACGTTGATAAGTTTGAATGCAACATCGTTAGACGTCGTATACAAGATGAGCATTTTTTTTTATCGTGAAACAGCCAACAGGTGTAAAATTTGTTTCTTTAGAAGAAAACGTTTTACGATTTTACTTATTTATTTATTTTAACTTTTAATGGAATCAATCAAAATACTTTCATTACTTAAATAATGAACAAATAATAATAATAATTTTAATTTGCGTTGTGCCTGGAAATTACAATATTGCATTGTTTACGACGAAAAGACGCTTTGTATATTAGTACTTGTAATATAGTATTGACTATTTAGTATGCTTATTATATAATTACCTAGTTTATCCAAAATATAATTTCTCCTATGTATACATTGAGATCACTGGAATTGAAACCGCCACTCAAAACCTCCAACGTTCTATTACCATTCGTAAATAATATACGTTATGTTATGTTTTTTATTATTACTACTATACTATAATATAACCTAAAATGTGTAATTTTATAGTATGTTTTGGTAAATTTAATACATAAGAGTAAACCTCAGAAAAATACTTGGTTTAGTTTATGATATAGAAACGTGAACACACAAACGAAGGATATAATGTCGATTTATAAAATATCTACAGAAAACTCAATACCCTCTCATATAGCAGAAGTAAAAACTAGAGTGGTCGGAAGAAAGATAGAAAAACAATCATACGATTAATAGAATGAAAATTTACCAGCAAAAGATCAGTGGAAGACCCAAGACGAGACGGAAGGATGCCGTGATAATATGGTACTTTTAAGCCCACTAAACTGCTAAGAAATTGAAGAATACTGAATAACATAATATACAATATTTGGCCCCACACGAACCTGTTCAGTGGAACCCGTTATCTTTTTGAAGGATTAAAATTTAAAAAAAATCTACACTAATAATTATATATTTACTAACTGTATGCTTATAAGTATTTAAATAACATTTATTTTATTAAATCAACTAAAATTTAACGTTATAATATAATATAAATAATCCAACACTCCAACACTTAGTGCTGTAATATAAATAACGAAATTGTATTGTTCACAATTAAAAGAGTCGAGTATTACAATCAGTTATTTATTTTCATTTATCTTAAACATCGGAAACTGTGGTCAATAACATTTTTGTGGGGGGTCACGGTTGGTTACACGTGTATATGGGGTGAGTATTCATCACTAAAATCTCGGGTGGTCACCCATCTGGGCATTATCGACGTCTGCCAATGTTTGACCTCAGAAAACGTTAGTGACCGAAGCCAACCACTGAGCCACACCAGGTCCCACAACCAGTTATGTTGTTGTTGATTTAGACCTATATATTATGTGATATTGTGATGTATAATAGTAGATCAATATATGGGTAGATATATAATATCATTAGATTGAATGTAGATTCAATATAATAGCTTTCCTTACTTGCGTATGTATAGTACCAGAAAAAAAAGAATAACATACTGCCAATACTGGCTAAGCTAGTCCCAAACTATATTATAACCCGAATTTGTATGTACTACATTACTTCTCATAATATAAAACGATCAATTTTATTTTATTTCTGCTGTTATAATTCATAATAAAATAAATCTTAGAACGAAAAATAACTGTAATAATATAAAGGCCCTCTACAGGTTGACAATTTTTTTGATTGATGTATCATACAGTTTTTAATGTCTTTAAAATTACAATTACTCAAGAAAAATATCAAAAAACTTGGGAGAAAAATATTTATATAATTAATATATAAATAATATATACGGAATAAAATCAATCGAAATATTTGGTAGGTAACAATATTAATGTTCATATAAAAATATTTGTGTTTATATTGCTATTCGTTTTGCAAATATTCATTAGTATTTAAAACATAGGTTTAGAAATAAAAAATATCTTAGAATTTAATTTATTTCAGACCCAAACGAACCCTAACAAAAAATTTATCTTAAGCTCTGAAATAATGAATTGTAAAAATACTTAATAATATGGTAAGGGTATTTCGGGCACGTGAATAGTGGTTTTTTGAATACCACAAGAAAAGAATTAAAAATGTTTTTAGAAATAAAAACAATTAATCCACTTAATTGTTTAATATTTATAAATTAATAATAGGCAGTGGCGGCTCGTGCTATAGGGCACACGGGCACGTGCCCCACCTAAAAAATTGAGAAGAAAGAAGAAAAATTTATATTAAAATTGAATAGGTATTTCTTCCATCATGATATAAGTTGGTACTTGGTAGTTGCCAGTTGGTATATTATCGAATATTATCGAAAAAAATGTTTTATCAAATACGGGTGCTCCTAGATACGATACGTGTATACTATTTATACGCATTGGGCGGCGATGACCCGATCAACAGTACTAGATTTCCCCACTTATCGACACGAATTAATACGGCATTGCCGGGCACAATCGGATTGTGCCCGAATTCTATTTTTATTACGATTTACAAGATTTTGTCGGTCTTATCGCCTTCGTATTGTTATTATCGTCCGTGGAACAAAATTTAAATATTGAAAACATGTTAATAATTAATTATATTGTATTACATATTATAACGGCATAATAATTATATTTAATATTTATTTTTAAAGTAAGTTCAAAGTTGTCATAGTGGAAAAAGAAGGAAATATTTGTGCCCCACCTTATATTCAATATATTTGTCTGTTTCGCGTTGGCGCAAATAAAGCGAATCCAGGGCGATGTGTTGACAGACGATAATTCTGTTGTGAACTAAGAGACAGGTCCCGGTACTCGATCGACGATGGATGCTGTGAACACGGAAGGGTCATTAATATGAAAAACTGAGTAGGAGAGGTCACCACCACTTATGCAAACCAATACAATTATGTAATAAAGCGGAAGTAGTGTTCTGATTGATTTTTTTATAACGACACAAGACTACAACATATCCTGTACGCTCCAATGATTTTTGCATTTTATATTATGACCATTTTATCTACATTTATCAGAATATATTTTGTTTACTAGGTTTTATCTCAACGCTATTATTAAAATATCATTGCCATATCATAATATGAGTATATTATACTATATTGTGTTTAGAGGATAACAATAACAACAAAATGTATTGGTTTGTCGATGCATCCAATGGTTAATGACGTTGTTTTTTTAAATTTAATTTCCCAGTACGGCGTGTCGTATGTGCAATATAGTTGCATTACTTTTTACCGTAGTTGTAACTTCTAATAATAATTATAATATGATAGCTAGTTTTCTTTTTATCGCTTCCAGACGTCCGTTTTGCATTAGCTTAGATTTTTAGTAATATATAATACACAAATATAGTTGCATCGCGGTATCGGCACGTCTTATCATAATATAGTATACTTATACCAGATACTAGATATTTAAACTCATGATCCTATATTATACCGGGTGAATATCCTGGTTTCGCTCGTGTGCAGTTTTGTTTTGTGGCAAATTCTATATAGTATAGAAGTACGCTGTATAGGTGTATCTCAGTTTTAGCGGGCCTCAGTTCACGGACAAATCGGCGTCAGTCCATCTTTGACAGAAATAATTCGACCTAGATTGACAACTGCAAGTCGCGGATTGGATTTAGTATTTGGTATATTTTTGATGTGGTTTAAGCGTTTTTAAATTTTTCTGACATCTCTAAAAACAGTCTCTGAGAGTTTCGTCATGTTCATTTGAGTAATTTTTGGGTATATAGGTATTATGCTGTTATTATAAGCTTCACGCATGCATTTGGCTTTAATATAATATATAGTTTCTTTAATCGAGACCATATAAACACGACGATTTGATGTATGCTTGTACCTGATCTGCCCGAGTGAGTAAACAATGCCAACCATTTATATACCTACAAAAAAAAAACTTATTTCTACTATTACTACTATAATCTGTAACCAATGGCCACCGTTTAAAAACAAAAAAAAAGTTTCGATTTCCACCATGAATCTCATGATCCCCGGATGACCACCCCTTTAAAAGGTGAATATCAAAAATTATTTTCTTATTGTACATCTACACCATTAGAGGAACCTCTCTTCGAAATTTCAAGTTTGTATGTTTTATAGTTTTTGATATGTAGCGAGGAATGAATGAGTGAGTGAGAGACTGGTATTTGGATTTTATATATTACTACGTCATTTCACGGGCTTCTTACCGAGGCCTCTCGGCCGTTGCACGTTACGCGGTATCGAAAATATAATTCATAGGTAATCTTGGTATCATTAAATGACGATATAACGTGAACAACTTTACTATAGACGAACAACTCGCGTCTAACCTAACCAGGGTCGATTCACACGTGGCCCGTGCGCACCTGTTCGTGACGACTCCCAAAGCCAATCAAATCCAGTTTAGCCGACTCATCACTTTTGCATCTCATCTGCACCGTCGCAGTCGGCCGCATATTCCGGCACACCCAAAATCTATGGGAAGAGGTGTAGGTACCCATAGAATCGTCGTTATGAGTAGCCACGGAAATCTTCACCACGCTGAAGACTTTTCAATGTTTATCGTCCGACAACCTACGGATACAAAACACATTATCATAAAATTGCGAGGAAAATTCTCGTCTGGATCCCGAAAATACCAACATCGTCATCCAGATCGGTCGATGGGAATTAATCGGCAAAAATAACATTCAGCGGGCGCTAGAACGCTCGAACGTTTCATTTCTCGCCTGCAGTTATTTTGTTTACAATTATAATATTTCGTGACACCAAAGTAAACATTTTTTAAGCTCAATTCGGTAGCATAATATACGTAATTTTATGTTCACTGTAGTTACGGTAAACAGGGTTATAAATGTGAATTCAAAAGTTAACTGTTGCAGCTCAGTCATCTTTATATTATTTTTCAAAACTTCGCTATCCATTTTTAATGAACTTAATATCATTCACTTTTTTTGATAGACCGACAAAAAAACAAGCAATTTCATAATATGCTATTTGAGGTTTTATAAAATTATATTGTATATTAATTGTATACACCACCACCACTTAATGAGTAATCATTTAAAATTCAACCGAACAGTCCTCAAAATCGAATTTACAAACCGTATTTATTTCACTTGAGGTAGGTACAACTAAAACGTTTTTAATGTATCATTATAAGTCAACATTGATTTTCCTAAGCATCACTTTCCAACTTGGAACGATTTCACGTTAGGTATTTAAAATTAATACATTCTGTTCTCTTACTAACCAAATAATTTTGATTTGAATCATGTACAACAAATGTCATATTTACAGTATATATTAGTTATAAACTTAATTCTTAGAATGTTGTAATATTAAGTTAATGAATAGTGGGTAATAATGGTTATTTAATATTTTATTAATTGAAAAACTTTAAACCTTCACCGAAATTCGTATATTATTTGTAATTTCGTTTAAAAGTGTTTTATACAATGAAGATTGCATTACCATTTTTGGTAGCAATTTAGATATTAAAAAGTTTTGAAAGAAGTTCAAATATTTTATGGCTCATTGTAAGGGAATGAAGATGTGTTTTTAAATCCGGTGGTGTAACCAACTGAAAATTAAAACAATAAACAACAGAAACAATCACTTGTTGTAAACAAATATATTTATGTATTTACCATAAATTGAATATTTCATTAAAAATAATGTTATTTGTATCTTTCAATTCTGAAATAACAATTAATTTTCATTTTAATTGCCAAAAATAACACTTGTTACAATAAAGATAAATGCATAGGTCTTGTAATTATTTATAATATATGTTTATTTATATAAAATGTATTGTTAAGATATAAATATACTAAAAAATTATTTCTTATAAATATTGTAAATTAATTTTCCAAATCTAAATAAATGTATTGTTGTTTATACGAAATTGAAACGTTTTCGTTAGTCAATTACTTTGGAACACAGATTGGATAGTTTTTCATGAAATTAATACTAAACCATCACATTAGGTTTATAATTTAATTAATTAATTAACTAGAAATACATTTAGTGTAGGTAGTAATTATTATTATATTTGTATTACAATCATATTGTATATCTAATAATAATAGATCAAACAAATTATAATGGTTAAGTATAATTTATAATTAATTTAATATTTAAGGTGTTTTTTGAACATTGTTACGAAATGTTTTATCTATTTATTTTATAATCATTTTTGTGGCTATTTGTTATACATTTTCCTGTTTACGATAATTTGTGGCACTATAGCAGGATTATAATTTTATACAAATAACAACAGTATTTGAATTCTTCTACCAATACAGATTATTGTAAACTAAACATTAAATTTATATGAATAAATCATAACCATTTTTTGGTTAAAATAAATCACTGTGTAGTCTACTTCAAAATTAATTTTTGTTCATCCAGCGGACAGTGATTAATATTCTTAATATGGAAATGACCAATATTCTCATAATACTGTTTACCAAAATAAAAAAAAGGAGTGTTAGAATTTTAACAAAATAATTGATAAATACGAAAGTAGGTTCCAATATTATAATAACTAGGTAATATTATGACAACTGAAGCATTTTAATATGCATTGAATAAATATATAATTATACATTTAAATATTTTATCCAGCAGAAGGGTTTCATGAATTATTTATCGGATGTTTTAATATAATGGACAAACTATGTACGCTGTTTTGTTTAGAAGTGTATGCAAAAGCACACAAGATAAAATTCGTATTCCTCCACAACCATTACCTGACAAACTAAAATTTATGTTCCTCAAACAATTCCAAATACAATTTCATACGTGAAAATTTTAACTGCTGTTAGTATGTTTTTATGTGCGATATCCATTTTTATTTTTAAATGTTCCATTTTATGGCTCGCCACTGCAGAGGTATTACATTTAATGCCATTCGTACATGACAATATAACGGTGACTTTACGACTAATTATACGTGTATTTACGCCGTACATATCCACAATTTGCACGCAATTTACAGTGCATGCGGTTATTTATTTGAGTGCAACCGTGTATGCCGAAGTCAAATGGCGATAATATCCTTATTGTTGACTAATACTTCCGTCTAAATAAATACGAGGAACATACAAATTAGTATATATTGTTATGGGATCGTTAAGGACTACGTAGTTATTCGTAATTTCATACTATCATATTAATCATATTATTTATAGTATGTATAGGTACCTAATAGGTACGCCGTATTTCACTTTACTAATATTTTAGTTTGACATAATAATAATATTATCCTTTATGGGACGTTTCATTTATGCCCCAAGACATTGTCAAAACTAGACAATATTGACTATCGTGTTTTACTTATATCTGCTGGATACAAGTATAATATTACACAACACTCGCGCCACGAGTATAATGTTCGTCATCATTCATTGCAATACCAGTAATATTAATATACAATGTAAGACGCGTAGCATAAAAAACACTAAATAAATAAATAAAAAATATTTTATGATAATTACTAGAGATCTTGCTGGTCGACTTCCATGCATTAGAGTCCGACTGAGATGATAGTGAACCATAAAATAATTTATATGAATGAAACGAGTAAACGACAGCACTACGAATCTGGTCGAATTACACGACGATAAGCTTTCAGACAATAAAGCCGCGCCAGCAAGTATTTGAACGGAAAGACACAATGATAAAATAACAAAATATTACGACTCGTATATTTTATAAATTATTATAATACTATATAGTCACACAACCCCGACCGTCATTACTGTTACTCCGCACATTAATTATTCGACACTTAGGATGGTGATAATCTCGTCGGTTTTACTCCATTATAATTCTCCGAGTTTTTCGACGTAGGTTTGCCGTGAAATATAATATTTAATTATTATAATATACCGTGTAATATTTTAGACGGAGGAGATCTCGAGAGGAGCACACAACGAGAAGAAAGTGCCCTGCACACGACGAGCTGTGCGTCGTTTAGCGTCATTATTCTCAGACCTATCATTCTTGGACGTGACGCCGTCTTTTCCTATTAATTTTTGCGCATTTAAGTCTCGTCGGACGTTTATTTCAATTTCGCTGTCACACCACGGCCGCCGTTTTTCCCACGCCCGCCACATTTTATCGACCCGCATCGATCGGACGGCGAAAGGCACGCATCGTACCACCGAATCATCGGAAAAGTTTTTAATGATATTTTTCACAACACGTGATCGAGTGCGATCACATTATTCGTGATTATAATATAATAATACGTGTGTTGTACCTGCAACACTTTTGGAAAACGTTTGTCAAGACGATGATGGATGGTAAATCATATACGAGCCGTGTTCACGCGTTAAAACAAATACTATTATTGTGTAAATATTTACTTTTGCCACATTCGACGTATTGTATTTTACCGCATAATATTGATTTGAATTCGACGCACAACAGACAATAAGCTGCAGTAGGTAGGCATTATAATCGATTATACAATTATTAGGTATTTTGTACTTTTGCACAACAACGTGATCCATATAACCAAATGGGAATCGTTATAGGTTCATTGCAATATTATTATATTACACATGTCGGGGTGAGTAAAATATTAAAAGACATATTTGTTCGTTTATTCACAGTCGCCTATCGCGGGTTTATAATATCTGGAAATCGTAATCCTTATTAGGTACCAACTCTATTTTAACACGCTACGTAACGTGCCACAACATCGAACATATATCATGGTAAATGTATTTACATAATATATGTATCTGTAGATATCATGATAAATGCGTCTATATATTTTTACCATGTTTCCGGGGAAAGTAAAAAAAAAACCTACATGACGTAACACCAGCCAATGGAAATAGTGTACATAATACTAAACATCGAATAAAGTATACATTTAATGTAAGTACTAAAATATTATATCTTGAAGATATAAAATTTAGTTAAAGGTTTTTGACATTATAGGTACCTACTTCAGAATTGTAGATAATATTTGTAATTAATAATAAATTAACGGAATATTTTATCACATTTTTTTGAGCCTATCAAAATTAGTAATAAATAAAAATAATCATTGCGTCCCTGAAAAATCAAATAACGTATAATGGTTCAATTTGATCAAGTCACTTAGCACTTGATTAAATGTAATCAAATTGTGAACTATCAAATAATTGTATACATAATTAGGTAAAAAATATTATTACTAAACAAATAAAATTAAAATTTTTTTATGAAGCATTCATTTATAAACTCAATAAAATATTATAGTAGGCTAATAACCTAAGCTGTTGAAGCCTTATCATTATTAAAAAAAAATATATTATCATGTAACTGAAAAATAATTATATTGAAAGTTTATTTCAACATAATTATTTTATATTTTCATATAACGTATATTTTATTATATCACTGAATGAAATTGGTTTTTCTTTCATATTATTTAAAATATTTCAATACCTTTTTTTCATTATTATTTATTAGTATCATTCAAAGTAAACATAAAAGTTTTGAAAGTAGGAAGTTCAGTTGTTTAAGTTTTATAATGTTAAAGCCATCCCGCTGTGTATTTTTGTCCATAACTTAATTTCTGAGCCGATATTGGTTTTTTTTTTTTTTTTTAATCACTATCCAAATAATACTCAAATCATTTATCCCTATTAAAATTTCTAAAATATTTTCAACACCGGAATATAAATTATGAACTAATTGGTTTTTATATAATTACAACAGATATGAATAAGAACAGTTGTGTATTAAATATATTTAACTATAGCTGATCCCGTGCATTTTGTCGCCCTTAAAAACTGACAACTCTTAAAAAAATTACGATTGTTCAACTCATTTTGAGTGCAACTCACTGCAGTAAGTGCACCTGCCTCCCTGCAGGTAGACAATCCGACTACGTCTGATCCCGGTGTGACAGGAAAATGATACCTCCTAATTGTTATACCCCCCGGGGGTATGATTTTCCTAGGTTAATTGTACCCCCGGTAATATATACCGGGGGTACAAATATCCTAGGATAATAATACCTCCATGGGGGTATGAAAAACCTAGAATATTTATACCCCCGGTATAATATTCCTAGGATATCTATACCTCCTAAAATATCTTACCGGGGGTATAATATTCCTAGGATATCTATACCTCCCAAAATTTCTACCGGGGGTACTAATATCCTAGGCGTTCTATACCTCCCAAAATGTCATACCCGGGGGTACGAATATCCTGGGCGTTCTATACCTCCCTAAATTTCTACCGGGGGTACGAATATCCTAGGAATTTTATACCTCCCAAAATGTCATACCGGGGGGTACAAATATCCTAGGCGTTCTATACCTCCCAAAATGTCATACCGGGGGGTACGAATATCCTAGGAATTTTATACCTCCCAAAATGTCAAACCGGGGGGTACAAATATCCTAGGCGTTCTATACCTCCCAAAATATGTCATACCGGGGGGTACGAATATCCTAGGATATTTATACCTTCCAAAATTTCATACCGGGACAATTACCTTGACGAATATCTTGGGAAAATTATATTTTTATAAAATATTTCTACTCATTATTTTGTGTTTCCTACTTTACGGGAAACGAGCTAGCTAAAAACCATGAATTGAATTTGAATAATTTGTATTTTGTCTATACGTGGTCGAAGTTGTATAAATGTATAATATTATAAATTATAATACTTACATAATAGTACATGCTAAATACTAATTAACTCCAATATGATGATGTAAGTTGTAATGTGTTAAAGAATGCAATTCAAAATACTTCGTAAATACTAATATAATCTAATATTATGAAGCATAATATTGTGTCTAGTTCTATGAAGGTATAGAGTCTATATATAAATATAAGTACTGAGTAGTAGGTATAAATTGCAAAGTATTAATGTACACATTTAATAACTGTTAAAGGAAGCCAGAAATATATTTAATACTTTGGAAGCTTCAAGTTTTTGAATTTTTGAATTACAATGTCTGGTTGTGTAAAAAAAATACACATTGTAAAATCAATACATTTATTACTATAGAATACAACTGATATTATTACAGATTTAATAATATAACTTACCATACTTAGCATAATCAATTTAAATACATTTATTATTTATTTTCCTACATTCCACTGTTAATTATTATGTAAATATACTCGCATAGTCGTATATAAGTTGCTAAATGTAATATATTAATGATAGTAGAACAAAAAAGTCCCTGAAAAAAAGTCTGTGGGGAAAAATAGAATCAGAGAAGAAAGCCTGTTTTCTAAACTTTTTTTTCAGCGATTACCAAATTTCCATTAAGCTATGGTTGTGAATTAATTTCGACCATAATTGGGACCAATTATTAAATATAAACTAGTGCTAAAATTTTCAATTAACTATGGCCTATGCTTTAGATCACTTCCACAATACTTTATGGTTCTCAGAGGTTTTTTTTTGCGTATAAAAACCTTTATATGCAATTCTAATGTTGCCTTTATTGGATTTTAAAATTTTCATTTTTGAAAAATTAAAACTATTTAAAACTTAAAACTAGGTATTTAAAATCACTGTCTTGACGTAGGTACTCTATCTACATCTGTCACACCTACTGCACTATACTATGAATCACGGAAAAAAAGCCAACTGATAAAAATCCACCAAAAAACATTTAAATATAAATTTGATACATAATATTATATTGTGTTATAACTTATAACTTATAAGTAATAATTTATAATTATAAATTGTTTTATATTGAGTCATAGTTAGGTAATGATATATAGTATACCTACCTACAGTCAAAAAACCTCAGTCTTGGATATATATACCTATATAAATATAATATAAATTTAATTACAACAAAATAATTATCATCGTTATTCTTCGTTTAAATATATAATATACCTATATGCTTTTGGTACAAATGTAATAAATATAAGTTTGAATTTGAAAAATATAATAACAAGTAAAATATGCATTATGGCAACTAATCTGTTCATCTTTCTAATCAGACTTTGAGTTATAATCAACGAAAAATTTTAAAAATATAAAATAGTACAATAATTGTATAGCACTCGCTTGTACTTTTATTTTGTATTTTATTTTTTTCCGTGGTGTGTTTATTTTTTGGGGCTTTTTTCCGCCTACCCTATATACTAAACCAGATATGACAATTATCGGATGTTTTTTTTGTCCTGCAGCCCTGTATATAGTATGATTGAAATATACAGCTGGTATATAATAGTAAACTTTATCATAATTTTATTTATGGTTTTCCACACGACCACACCAAACTAACGTATACCTATTACTTATTAGATATTATAATATGTGAATAGTAGATTTTAAGTTTTTATTAACGTATTTTCACACAAAAGTAACATAACATTATTCAGAGTGATTATGGTTATAAGTAAAAATATTAAAACAAAATGTTCCAAATTGTATATTTCATCAGTTTTATCAATTTTATTTCTTTTGAGACTTTTTTCTCGAGAATTTTTTTTTTGTTTCCCTATTTTAATTTTTAATACATAAATAAATAAATTAAATTTCAATATATTTTCCATATTTAAGTATTTCATTCATACTTTTTTTAATATTGTTGAAGAATTGGATATCATATTCTTAACTGTAAAATATTATTAAATTTATTTTAATTCCAGTTTTTTGAACGAAAGCTATAAGCACTTGTCTACCATGGAACCGACGTGGACAATTGTCGTATAATTCAGTTGATGCAAAATATATGTGAATAGGTACTACAAAACCTCAAAGGACCATACATACATACTTACATTTTAAATAAATATAATAATTGTTTGACAACTTTGGTTACCCCTCACTTCCATTTCTTAAATTCTTGTACATTTATATATATATATTATTTTAAATAATAATCATAACCTTCTAGTCTTAAACAGACTTATTATTATTACTCAATAAGTTTTGTGTATCACCTACCTATTCGAACAAACAAATTAAGTGGATAACTACGTAGAATAATGTATAAAACACATGACTATCTACAATATAAATATTGTACACAAAACTGAGTTTTATGAAATTCATAAGTTTTATTTTAAATATTATAATTGACACAATTTTCCTAGATTTGTTTTACCCCCAGTATAAAATTTCTGAGAAGTATTCTACTGTGAGTATGTATTTCCTGGGAATATATTACCGGAGATTTAATTTTCATAGGATATTTGTACCCCCTGGTAGAAATTTAGGGAGGTATAAATATCCTAGGATATTCGTACCCCCGGTATGACATTTTTGGGAGGTATAGAACGCCTAGGATATTTGTACCCCCCGGTATGACATTTTGGGAGGTATAAAATTCCTAGGATATTCGTACCCCCGGTAGAAATTTTGAGAGGTATAGATATCCTAGGAATATTATACCGGGGGTATATAATTCCTAGGATATTCGTACCCCCTGGTAAGATATTTTAGGGGGTATAGATATCCTAGGAATATTATACCGGGGGTATAAAACGCCTAGGTTTTTCATACCCCCATGGAGGTATTATTATCCTAGTATATTTGTACCCCCGGTTTATAATTTTGGGGGGTATGAATATCCGGGGGTATAATTCGCCTGTTACACCGGACAAATGGCAACTTATCCACATTGGTAGGCAATGTTGGAAAATTCGATTTAGCTTTACCTGATCTGCCCGAATAACAGATAGCAACCATTACGTATATATAGTTATACAATTCACAAGTACAAATTTATTTTTGTAGATTTCAACCCTTTAAAATCAAAATTTTGCAAAATCCTTTCTTAGCGCATGGTGAAACTATAATATTAATTTACCACTCTGCGTTGATTATGAATCAGGAGGACAATTTCGTTTATATATATAGATTATTTACAATAGGTTAGATGATTTGATTGAATGACGACCATTTGAAAATTTCCCGTGGGATACCCGTAAAAAAATTTAACGTTTGTTAAGTAAAAAAGGATTACTATATAATATAGTTATAAAGTAATTAGCCAATCGTAGGAATACTATTTTCATTTATTTTAATTTCATATACGTATGAATACTGGGCCCCACTGCAAAGAAGTGTGGGGGGGGGGGGGGCACGGGAGTTCTAAATTAAATTATAAAAAAATAACTCTTCTATTTGGTTGGCCATACATTGATTATGAATTATAAATACTAAAACTTATACAATAATATTTAAACTATAATATTATTAATTCATGAGGAAATTCGAATAACTACCCATTTCAAAATTCATTTTTCGAACAGATTAATTGGAATGTTTATATTATATAAGACGGTATTTTGTTACATGCCTAAATGCCTTGGTGCCGATTATTTCATAATGTCCACGTATGGTATGTTTTTTTGTTTGTTGATCTTGTAACGACTTTCTTTGCGTATCTAGTATTTACTCTCATATTATGCTAAATTACAGTTTTTAAATTTGAAGTAAAAACTAACGGATATAGAATATACATTGTCATTTTGCTTTAATCACAAATATATGGTGTGAAACAGCAGTCATATAATTTTGGATACACGTGTAAATTTTTGTTCTTACATAATATTTGGCTGGGAATAATTGCGTTATTTTAGTCTTGTAATTTAGTTTGAGGAAATGGGTGTTCGTGAGTCGTTCTTCCTTCCATGTATGTTCTTGGTTATTGTTGTTTCTTCGCACGAACTGAAAACTTATACATTATACTATAATGAAAAACAAAATAACGGAAATAATTATTTCCTCAAACATAACAATAAAATGTAATATACCACGTACGCTATATTAAACAAGCCAAGGCGCAAACTACAAAGATTATTATGACTTAGGTAGCTCAATGTATAATAATTTATTAATACCAATGAATTAAACGTTCAAAATAGCATATACTACGCTACAGGTATTTTAATAAGATACAAATTAGAAAAATTGGGTTGCAACACGTGTACCAATAATATAAAGTACGCCATATTACCATCTTTATAAGAAACTCAATATTGTTTCATTTGGATTAAAACAATAAAAATTAATGCGTAACTATCATCTGTCTATATTTTTTTGTTACTCGTCTTTTCTTGATGGAGTAAGGAGTTAAAATTGTATGATTACTCGAAGATATAATAGACACACATGAGAGATCATATTTTGATCTTTCAAAAGAAAAAGCTATGATAGAATAAATTATCCGATAGATACTAAATACACATCTTAGTTGAATAATGTAAATCTCATTGAAGATTTAAAACTGTTGTAGTATTTTGAAATTGAAATTCCGAGAAGATTAAAATTATTATGAATCGTTTAGAGCCATTTTAGCTAAATAACTCTTTTTAAAGCAAGTAGCATTATCAAAATTCTAAAAAATCTTTAATTTTTCTTAAAAGATTGTCTCGAAAACTGTGTTCAAGTTTTATAAAATAATACTAAGACACAGTTCACGTTGTACAATACATTTTTACACGTTATGAATGTAACTTGATCTATTTATAATCAGATCAACTTAATGCTTAAGGATTCATATGAAAGTATTAGCTTTTTATAAAAACAAAATCTACCTATTCAATTTATGTACAATACAATAATGGCAAAAATATGATTACCCAATTCAATATTTATTGAACTATTTGTATAGTTTAGCAGTGTGGACTGTGGAGTTGGAATATTTTCTTTTTTAAAAGTGGGGTGGATACATAATATAATTATTTTACTTTTAATTAATACATGTTCATGAAACAACCTACATAAAATATATAATTCAATTAAAACCATCAGTTAAAGTGAAACGTCGTTTAATTATATAATGCTCAAGGATAAATTTAAATTAAACTATTACAACATCATACAGTTATTATTATTAAATGTATATTTTGTGTTTAGATTATTGTTAATATAAAAACATAATATTTATATTGTTGTTTAGTAGGTAAATTTATAATTTATATTTTAATTACTCGTATTGAATAAACATAAACACTTTTTAATTAAAGTTTCTTTAAGTTATCATACCAATAATATTCTTTGTTAATCATATTACGCATTTTCGTAGTAATACAATATAATATTGCAAACGTAAAGTATAAATAAAATAATATATTAAATTTAAATTTTTACCTTTTAAAAAATAATTATGTACCTATGCTATTATATAAAGACACGAGTATGAGAAAAAAAAGGAACATTAGGTGAGTAATCTGTGATAATATAATATTTTACGTTTTATATCTAGTTGTATCATAACTTATCTCTTTGATAATATGAGACTGATGAAGTGTCCAATCCTTGACGAATCACAAAAGGTAGTATGCGATAGCGGTTGTCCATCCACGGTTCTCAGTCCTTAAGGATCTGTGGGTAGGTTTTAAAGCGAGCTCTCGCTTGTGAAGTGAGATTCATACGAGCTGTGGTTAAGTCGGTATAGGGTGTACAGTCGGGTCTACTGGAATCCGAACCTACCTTGGCAGACTGTAACCCGGTAAGCGGATCCGTGTCCACCGTATCGTTGTATTAGACTCTAAATCCATCGGTCGTAAACCTTCACCACCCGTGGGTAGCAGCCGTCAGTGCCAGTTGCTGTAGAACTAGTGCGCAATGGTTACTTTTTGTGGTATAAAATAAATATTTACATCATCGAACTTGATTTCACAAATATACCTACAGAGACCATCACGACTAGCGATGTGTGTCCACAATACATGTGTGATAAATGATATAATAATAATAATATAGAGGCGAAAGCGGTGGAAAACATTTCAGGTGCTTGCGGATTCCGCTGGTTTGGCGATCGACTAGAAATTCCTGAACGCGAGTCCTGCGGGTCCAGTGACAACGATGACGACATTATGACGATGATGGTAGGTCGTAACGGCGGTGCACTAAACCTTGTTGGCGTCAAAACGATTTGCGGCAGCGAGGCTGGCGAGTATGTACGTATAATAATAATAATAATAATAATAATAATAATAATAATAATAATAAAATAATAATACAGCGCGGAGGCGTTTCGGGAGCGCCCGACAATGAGCTTTTCTTCGAGAGACAATTCTGCCTGGCCGGCGTTAAATTAATCAAGCGCCTTGCCAAACCGAATTCTGCGGCAGCGCGAAATTCTACCCTCTGCAACGTTCATCTATACTTGAAATCGTCATGGTCTTGACTAGCCCATTTCTCCTTGCCCTCTTCTCCCGTACAAAACTTCCTACGGGTATGTGTGGGTTGTGTGTGTGTGGGTTGTGTGTGTGTGTGTGTGTGTGTGTGTGTGTGTGTGTGTGTGTGTAGAACGACCTCCTCAACGACAAGCCTCTTGGACCATCGCATTATATACAGCCTTTTTCACTTTGAGACTCGTAACACTCTTCGTATTTTCTTCAGTGATAAGCCCACCGACTCTTATATCCATACTCGCCAGCCACAGCCGTCGTTGATTAAAATATCTTTATATCTTGTTATTATTATAATTTTTATTGTTATTGTTTTAATAACGAATCATTTAAATACTTCTATCGATACCTAGGTATACGTTTAGATATTGAATTATACCGAAGACATACGCGCATGGTAGACAGTGTGATTTGGAAACTCGTAATGTACACCGAACTCAACGATATAGGCAGTCGTATAATATGTCATGGCGATTCAAGAGCTCGGGCCGTACGCCAGACACGTCTTCTCTTACCCGGCAATTTATCACGTGACAAAAAATGAATTCGGCAAAGGTATTCCTCCCGGGAACGTTTAAATCATTAGGAGGTGCATATGCAGGACCTAGATGAGTATCGGGCCGGTATCGTGGTCCACTGGCCGTTAAAACTTTATGGTTACGTTAGGGTAGTCAAATTATTATTATTATTAAAACGTTTGACTTAACTTATTTGCGGTTTGTATACTTACCGAGAAAACAGGTGACTTTTCAAGAAAATTTCAGAATTTGACACCATCACGCCTGACTGCAGCGCTACTCGATATAACTAAATAAATAAAAATGTCAAATGCACTTGAACAGTACCTTCAAACGATATACACTCGTATAATATTATACGTTAATATTTTCAGTAAATGAATATTGTTCGGTGTTAGTTTGTTCCAAGCGGGAGCGATAAAGCTGTAATATAAATTGGTCTGAAAATGATATACGCACGTTTTTTTACTCGAAAAACATTTTTGGTGTAGAGAAAGCGCTACATTGCTCTAAATCATTCATATATATATATACCTAATAACAATTCCTCCGTTGATTGGAAGGTTAAAAAAAATATATATATAATATATATCGAGAAACATATAAATTTAATGAAAAATTATGAAACACGAAATTCATTTTTTACTGTATTTTTTTCATATGTACACATTTTGTTGGTCATCAGTAAGTAGCAACTATTATACAGTCCCTACTACTGTTGGGTACTCGAAGTTTCAATTAAATATTCATATTTACAATTATTTATGGTTCCAAAAAATGTGCAAATATTTCGCCTTCAGAGGAAGAGAAAAACATAAAATATTTAAAAAACTACCTAGGTACTTTTCTTCATACTACAGTTTTCGAATATTATCATTTTTAAATCGCAGAGCTCCACGGGCTAATGTATTATGTACATAATGTAATATATAAATAGTTTTATTATTATCGAAAAACAACAAAAATATAATATACTTCAATATTGTTTTGCCTTGTAGGTAATGTGTTCTCTTGGCAATGTTCAAACTCCTAAAACGTCCGGAGCTACAACATTTAATGGGTCACGAAAAAAAAAACCAAAAAAAAAAAAAAACAACAACAATCGACTGTATAGTGGTAGTTGACCTCAAGCGGTTCGGCATCCCGATTGGTCGGTTGAAAAATATATTACACGTTGTCGTACGCAAACGAAAAATAAATCATCCACCGACTTTTCGGGCCGGCCGCCATATATAGCTGACGAGTGACGACCACTTTGTGAGCGCTGAACAATACCCGCGGACGGCTTTAACTCGTACTTACGTCACATACCTACACCGTCTTTCGACGGAAAATATTCAATAATATTATATTATAATACGTATAACCTTATAAATTATTGTTTATTATATTGTTGACTACATTACTATTGCAACTAGTGTCCCCGCCGCTATCGAAATATAATAATATTTAATGTTAACGCGTGGTGGATGCGTGATACGCGCGTGTGACTATGTTATATCGATTCGGCACACTCTCGTCCGTCATACACTCGAAAACGAAAATTACTCAGGTGCCTGCGAACAACGGCCAACTCCATTCACGCGCCGATATTAAGTGTATAGCGACAAACTATTTTCACGAATAGGTACACTTCTGTATAATAATATTATACACATCGAACAACGTTTTTCGAATGAATAGGCAAAGGGCGTAATAATAATAAAAATAAAATAAATCCTTTTCGACGGAAATCGATTGTAAACGAGGGAAAGCAAACGGATACAATGGTGTTCATAATTCAATGACAGGTATAGTGTGTAGCCACGACCAGGGGTGGTCAAAATCGATTCGATAATTATAAATATCTACCTAGAGGATAATAACGTGTAATTTCTTCGGCGATCCGCCTGTATGCGTCATGTGCAATTGATACGCATGATAATAATAATTTTAGTATTAACAACAATATTATTATATATAATATGCTGAAACTGCGTACAGACATGATAATAAAATTAAAAACATTTATAATTGTTACTTAAATTGCAACAATGCGAGTTCAACTTTTTAAGACATTTAGTACGACGTACATTTCGATTAGAAGTGAGCAAATTTCTCCGGATTTTAATCTACTTGTCAGCGCGTGATGCGCTGCAGCAATGTCACACTTCAACTTCAACTTGACACAGTGTTAATTTAAAATTTGCATTAAAAGTTATATAGACATTTATTACAAAACACTGATGATATTAATTTGCGAAAAATCATCTGTTCTCCGCTTCATATACGCACGTGTTGAGCAAAACACGTAGAACATTATTGGTAACTTTGACTTTGGAATAATCCGTGATCGGCGGTTGGACTCAGTGTCAACTCAGTGTCACCATGATTCACCACCGACGTAGATAATACCGTTCGGCTAAATTAATAATAATAATAATGGACGTAATTGAAACGACAGTGTTACCTACTACGTGTACCTCACTGAACATACCTGTGCGTTGTTGTTTTTAATTAAGTGAAAATTAACTAGCCCGTTAACATATTTTCGTATTCACATTGGTGCAGCTTGGGGTGAATGTGGGCGGAATGAACGTGTGTATTATACATATTTTTATAATATTGTTAACTTAATTTTTACTATACAATATTATTAAGTTTAGTATAATTAACTCATCGGGTTTAATAGTGCTACAAAAAGTTTCAATGCCTTGCGACTTCCGTACATGCGTTTTCCCAACTTGCAGTTTCTACCTACTCATAAAAACGATTACCTAGTTGAAGTATATACAATACAGTCAACGAATGAATATCATATGTAATGTATATAAAATCTTTTCTTTCGATTTCGTCGATGAAAATCTTAATTTAAGAATATTTTAAAAATCGACGGTCTTACTGACAGTATAACATAAAGATAGATAAGATATATAGCGTAGGTGGTTGGAATTAAAAGGGGTCAAAAAGTAATTTTCTCGGTATAGGTATTCTTATATACTATGACCATCTAAAAGGAGAAGGTGAAGTTTTCGGGCCAACACGAAAACGTACTATTATAAACCAACAAATTTTCAGTGTTCACGTGGTCGTGTGGTCGTGCGTGTAAATCACATTTGCGATCGTGGGGCAACGTTATACTCCAGATTTTCGTTATCTTGTTTTAATCACATTCCTGTACAACTATATTATTATATTATAATATATTGTATAACAAAGTGTTTAGTCATGAGCGTATAATATTACAGTCAAATTTTGCATTTGTCTCTTGAAGATTAAGTTCTGTACATATTTTGTTTACAGTTATTTTTAGTAAAATGCAGCAGGTTTAAAATATCGAAATGGATTTTTAATACACTATAAACTGATGAGCACTTATTTGTTATCATTCCGCTACCACCACGTCTTATAAGATTTATCACTCGAATATTTTTTATGTTATACTTACCTTTATAAAACATTCAAATGAAAGCAAATAAAATAATAACAATATATTGTTTGCAAATCGTTTATGGTAGAAAAATTATAAATCCCATTTTTTAGAATATTTTTCTTATTTGAACGCATAGGTTATATAGTATTATGACAATGCTTAAAAAACTGTGGATGACCTATCGCAGGGGGGCGATGACCCCGATGTTGAGAACCGTTGGTGTATAAAATATAATATCTACCTATAGTGTTAACCTATTAAAAATATAAAATAACAACATTAAAATGAAGAGTTTATCTTTTCACCTGTCTGTCTGTCACAAACACTGAACAATGTGTACCACACGCAAGAGGTTTGAAATTTTAAACTCCAAAACATTCACAAAATATGAAATTAATATTGTCATATTTGACAATATGACAGACCCACACGTACAACCTTGCAAACCGGGCAACATAGGCAACATCAGGCTAAGCTTTTATAATATTATGTATTGTGTATTTTAGATATTTAGTAAAAATGTTACTTATACCATATTAAAACTAATTAAATAAGCTTTAAAACAGGATTTAAAAGTAAAAAAAAAAATACTTTTAGTCAATAAGGAAGAGTATTGTGGAGTCAACGGTTAGTGTTTCTTTATTTTATTTGAAGCAACTGAATTTATCAAAACAAGAAAAAATTGCTCACATTGTAATTAAGAATAAAGTAAATAATAATATATTAAAACTCACGAAAACAGTGCTTGAACATAGTCACGTAATCAAGATTTATTTTAGGGAAGGAGAGTATTTTTTATACAGGTGAGGCTAAACTAGAATCCCTTATAAATTTGGTATGCTGCCGTGGTTATATAATATTTTAGACTTTTGCAGCGATACAAATTAAAATTTTAATACGGTCTTACGTAATAAGTTTAGCGTATGCGGAAGACATTTTTTAATTTTACTGTGATTTCGGGGAGGGCTGCCATCTGCTAAACCTCTGGCTACTTCACTGCTTGAACGATGCGATGCGCACAACTTCAGGTCTATCGCACTACTCGTTGATCTTCTGGAATGCTCGTACAGCAGCTTGAAAAATTCTGAATTAAGACGAAACTGAATTACAGCATAGAAACCAAGGAGAAAAAATACATAAAAATGTCGGAACCACAATAGTATTATTGTTATTGTTACCTATAATAGTCAACCGTCACGTAAATTATTGCTTGAATTTAAATTGTTGTTTTTCGTCATGTACCTGTTTTGCCTATACAATGCCCCGTGCGTCGGCACATCAGTTCGTGTGTCGGATACTCTTTTTTCTTCGATCATCTCGGCGCAGGGTGGTGTCGTAGTAGGTACCACCGTAATGTAATATTGTAATATACTTACAAGCGATGAAAAATCAATGTGGCTGAAAAAACGATTATAGGCGCTGGTCGGTAGACATCTCTTCAACACAAATGTTGACATCAGACGTGCCATTAACTGCAGTTCTGAAATTTCTACCGATCGTTAGTAATACTATGTAAACAAGATTTTTGGAACATATATTCGAAAAAAAATAACAACAAAAAAAGGGTGGGCAAGTGGATGTCTCTCTGCTTTATAGTAGGTGGGTAAGTGGGTCACTGTTTAATGGATGGTATTAAATTTGAATTCAATGGTATAATACTATTGCATAAAATTTGATTAAAAAAAAAAAACTAAAAAATTGTAAACTGAACGTGACCATAAATTGCTTAAAACGAGTCAAAATATTTTGAACATTTTTTGAAAAAGTTTTTGATTAACTACGAAATAGGAAAATCGTTGTATGATCAACATGGAAATCAAGTGAATATCCAATGTTGTAAAAATTAAACTTCAAACGCTTACAAAAATTTATTTAATTTTCAAAATTTTTTTCTTTTTGAAAAAGGTAGAAAATGTATGAGAAATCTTGTATTACATTTTTTATGAATTCCTAATTGTTGTGATTTTTACGTATTTCGTCAAAATTTGAAATTTAAATGCTTATAAAAAAATATTATTGATTTTCGCTTAATTTTTTATTTAATTTCTATTAACAACAATTTACGGGGAACCTTGTGTTAAATTTATAAGTTTTTTGACTTAGGAAAATGTTTTTATCGATATTAATCCAAACAACTAATAATAATAAAAAAATTCATATGCCCATAAATAGTTCGACATGAGTTAAAATATTTTATAAATTATATGCTGTATAGAAAGTGCTAATATAAACATTAAGTGAAAATTTCATGTGTCTACGGTAATTTATTTTGGAGTTACACCAAAAACCAAAATCGATTTTGTCGAAAACCGATTTTGCGTAAAAATTCTTGTTTTTTCTTATTTTTATTTTGGTTTTTTGCTTTAGAAAACTTCTGAGAAATGTTTACTTTTGACCCCCCAAAGTATTAAATAGATTCTTTTTCCTATCAGAAAATATGTGCTTGAAGAAAATCTAAGTATTTTTACTGTCCTAAAAGGCGAAGACAAATACAAATAAAAAAAAAGAGAACACACATCATTGTAAAATCAATACATTCATCGCTCCGCTCAGAATCTAAAATACCCAATCAAAAAATTGTTTCACAATCAAATATCCATAAAAAAATTATTCAGTTTTCGTTACAACATAATATTATTATATTCATACGGTTATGACCTATAGGTAGTATCCTACACCAGGTATGATTATGTACCTACTTCATAACGGACAATGGTTACGTAACATTGTTTTAATTGTTGATAAAATTTGATTAATTTTATTTCAATATTTAAAATCACGTGCTGAACTTTATATTATTATTGCTATAGAGCCTCTCACCGTTAAACCGGTCAAACATAATATATATATATATATATTATATATATTGTGTGTCATACACAAGTACGCGTTATATTATTGTTGTAATTGCAGCACAGGTGACCTACTTCCTACCTATATATTTTATTTTTTATGAATACAATCTATTCATGATTGTATATTAATGATTAGTATATCTCATTTATAGTTAATAGGATACATTTATCGTGTTGTAGTATGGACTTAATATTCAACATGTTCCACATACTATATTATATATGAATCCCATATAAATTCAAATTATGTTCGCATACGGATCCGTCGTTCAAAAACATGCCGTCGGGCCTCATTCTCAGTATATTTAAATGATCGCACTATAGGAAGTATAATAGTCAGAAGTTCACACTAATTATTTTTGTTCAAGGAACCGTGTGTATTGTGTATTGACGGACGAATATGATATTTTGTAAACACAAATTAATCTAATTCGGTGACGTTTTTATTTTTGTGTTAAGTTGTTATAATTATTAATTATTTGATTATTATTGTATATTAGATATTATATGTCATGTTACATTATACGATATGAGTATACTTATTGAGCGTTATAATAATATATTATATAGAATATAAAGACAGTTTGATGGTTTTTAAGCAAATATTACGAATAATACAATTACTATAAATTATTAGTCTATAGAAGTTTTATTGTTACACATTCATCAATTTATTTGTAATGTCACATGGTTGAATATTACTATACTTTTTGTATGTGATCATTTAAATTTTTTAGCGGAATTAGATGCAATTTTTTTGACCATTATTATTAATTTATTATCACAGCTATTGCAATAAACTAGAATAAGTGTTCCCAAGAGTGTTATAATATAACCGCTCAATTTATACATAATATACGATTTATAAATATTAATTACATTAACAATATTGAAATATTATCACCATAATTTAACAACCACATAGTATACCTTTGTTTAAACATTTTGTAGATGTTGGGTATGCAATGAAAAAATAAACGTAAATTATTTATTAAAAAATGTAATTTATAATAGCGTTTCTTATGTGTTTATTTTTTATCGAATTATATTGCAAATAACGTCATTATTTTATCTGTGAAAAAATGTTTGCAAATAAAATTTATCATCCAGACTAGGTAGTGTTATATACATTAAATGAATACGTTACAGAATAAATAACTTATGGTTGTTTTAAATACAAATGTTTTTTTTTGTTATTTTTCTGATTTATGTTTAAAAATATTAATCGAATAATTAAATTTATCAAAAGAAATTATCGAAGTAAAGGTGCATAAAGTGTTTAATTACAAAATATATTAAATGTAACAAAAATTTAATTTTTAATTTTAATTTATTGATTAAAAACCCATATGTATTATTACCTAAATATACACACACTTTATAGACATACATGAATAATACTAATTGAATAAATTTAATATCATGTGCGTTTGCAAAATATTTTGTTATTGAATCTCATAAATTTCATAAGCTGTAGCACAGAGGTATACTTTTTTTTCCATGCATTAAGTTATTACATGCGATATACAAACGCAACATTTATGTAAGAAATCCATAATGGTTATATGACACGGAAAGGCACAAATGGTTATTTTTATTTCTATGGTAATATTAGACGTAGGTAGTAGTCTATAATTGTAGATAGTTAGTACCTAAACGTCGTTATAATATTGTTCTTGTGAAACACATTAAACATTGGTACTATTACTTTAGCCGAGTTATGTAAACATGTTTGCATTTGCTTATAACGTATTATTTTCACTATATATTTACTATTGAACCAATTAAATTATTAAAAACAAATGAAATTAAAATGTACTCGACACTCAATTTTATTACATAGGTATGTACTTAGTTGCCATGTATAGAATGAGTGTAAAAATATAATATTGTTAAGTGCAAACGACGAAACAAAAATATTTTAAAGACACAGACTGTATCATACAGTTAGCACGTCATACAGAACTATGTAATATTGTTATCGAATCTACCATTCCCCACACGTTGTACAACAATAGAAGTTTAATAAATCTTTTAAATTTAAAAAGCTGTCGGGCGATAATGTTTTTTTTTGTTTTTGGCATGCATGGGTTCCGTTTAAATGTTAAGTACTATTGGATTTGTGAGCAGAGTGATCGTGTTGTTTGTAACGCAATTTTTTATTTAGAAAACACAGTTTTTTACTTTCATCCGGAAATGTCCATGTACTTCGTGTGTAGATAATATTGTAGTAAAATGTGTACAGGACCATATAAAATAAGAACTATAGTAAAATCTTATACTATAATATTTTCATAGGTGTAAATTTGATTATAATACTGTGGTGATGGGGGGGGGGGGTGATAGAAATATTAATTAACACGTACTAACATAATTTAATATATCTACAAGGTTAAGTTAGGATATACATTGAAGGTCCTTCAGGAGCTAATTTTTTTTTTTTGGGAGGGGAGGGAAGGGGTGGCTGTTAGTCTTATTATAAAATTGATATGACTAATATAAGTCATTAGGTATTATATTAAATTAAGATACAAAATCTTAGTAATTCTTAAAATAATAAATATTTACGTAACTTTAATATAACGGTTAAATGTCAAAAAAAATTAATTAAAACTGATAGTTCGTTTACATAAAAAAAAACAATGAAGATAATAAATTAATATCGATTATTAGTTTCGTAAAATTGCCATGAATATGCACCGATGACATTACTATGCATCCTTGTTAACTTTTAATGAATCAAAAAATTCTTAAGGTTAATAATTTGAAACGATAACAAACTACGATGTTTGTTGCATTATGTGTTTCCTACTCATTATATCTGTTTTCCAAACACTATTGTCAAGGCTAAGCAAGAAACAAAAACGAAGTAAAATTCAATAAATACAAAAGGAGTAAAGGAGTGTTGGGCTACAGGAAATAAATATTAGTTTCCTGTTTTGTGCGTTGCATTTTACGTCTGAAACGTCTAAATGACACCAACAAATATTGTTTTTCACGAAAAAGCCAACTTCCCGATTCTATTGACGAAAATTGTCTTTTGTTTCAGGAATAACTTTTTGAAATGATAAATGATATATTTTATTGGTGAACATGATATTCGGTCTCAAACTATTCGAGGCAATAGACTTTTTGAATTGTAATGTGTCAGTATGACTTAAAATTTGGTTACTTACGTCATAATAATATTATAAGTCTTATAATATTTGTTTACGAAAAATACCAAACAGATAATTATATTATATAGTTACTATTGCATAATATATTTTATAAATCGATGTCACAATAGAAACTACTAAAAACGTTTACCAAGAAGATTATTAATGTATATTTATTATTAACAAATGTTTTTGTAAAAAATTAAAAAATTCTATTTTAACAACAACACATATATGTTGTAAAACTTATTTCAATAATTATTTGGTTTGGAAAAAGAAGTTAAGGAATATCCATAACTGTTTATGCTATCAAGTACCTAAGCAAAATATAGTATTTTTCTTAACTCTTAGATACAAATAAACTTTCTGGTATTAAAAAAATAATTGCAAAAGTATTTTTATTGAAGCTGTAACAATATGAATATTAATTTCAATAATTTAACAACGCTAAAAAAAACCATCCCCAATATTAATATGGCGATTGATTTAGACAACTTAATGGAAAACAAAAAGTATTTGAATCTAATCATTCTGTTATACAGGTAAAAAGAGGTACATGGTTTGCAGTACTGAAATTGAAAAATAAAAACAATGAATTTCGCTTATTTTTTGTTGTTCAAATATTATATTATTGAACACCCACCATAATATTATATTTATTTACAATTCTGCAGGCATAGAGAAAATATTATTTATTCTGTGTTATTTACTGACGGATAAAATAATTGAAAATTACTCAAAAAATAAAAAAAAAAAAAAACGTATCAAATGGAATACGATATTTGAGATTAATTTAAAAAGTATAAAATATGTTAATATTTAGATGCAGATTTTGAAAAAAATATTTTTTGTAATAAATGTGAAGCTTTTGTAAAATTTGTAAAAAAATTCTATTAGATAATAAAAAAATAATTTCCTATTATTTCATACCTATACTTTCAAAACCCATCTTTATGTACGATATTTATGTTTTAATTAACACAGAGCTAAGACCGTACAAATGAAGACTATTTGTTTCAAATAAAACAATGATCCTAAAAAGAAATAAAATTGTCACTTACCCCCCAGCCTTCCGTATAATTGCCCGTAAATTAGGGTATTATACTATCATAGGTATCAATGCTTAGTACTGATAATATTACACTATAATAATATGTGTAGTTGAAAAACTGTTTTTCACCAAGAAAAAACACACCTACTGCCCTACTTATGTAGAACCGAAACATGCGTTTGTGGTGGAATGCATCGGCTGATATTGTGGCAGTTTCTTAACACACCCAAATCTGAGCATTATGAAAAAGATATTATGTAATACAATTATTTGTGATTCGTAATATCCAATATTAAATTGAATAGGTAGGTATACGTATATTATTTAATTATTCATCAAGCATACTACGTTCCAGTTGAACACCATTGCATCAATTTGTATCGTACAATTTTGTCAAAAACATGAATTTTTCGAAAATATTGATGTGTTTAAAACAAAAATTCGGACAAATACTAGTCACGAAATTATTAATGGTGATTTTAAAACATTATAGTCATAATTAGTCAGTATTAGTTTATGATCATTTTATAGTTTTTAGAAAATATCTCTGAGCTTAATAATTATCATCGCAATTTATTACTATATTATACACTTATCATAACTTCTACATGTTTTACAGATCAAAATAATTTACATGTTTTATTTATATTTCGTCGAGAAAATCAATCCGAAGTTCATTAGTTTAATAACAAAAAAATGATTCGTTTTAATTTCGGTTTATTGCTAACATAAAAATGGAAATCCAAGGGACGGTCTAGTACGCGGCAAGAACGAAAATTCCAAAAATCAAAAACCTGAAAAATATAATAATATGAACATTACGACACTGGAGTCGCACCGATACAATTTTGCGGAGAGGGGGGGGGGAAGACATGTTCGACGAATCACTCTTTATAATATTACCTATCACATATAGTATATAGTGCAGTATATTATTATTGTCGTCACACGTGTCCGTCGTCCGAATGACGGGGCGGTGGGTGGACGGGGTGGTGGTGGACGACCCACACGCTCGGTACGCCGACAACAACTGTGGGTGGTGCAGGGGACCGGCGCAACGCCGACGACGGGTGTCGTGCCGCCGCCGCCTGCCCACCCGCGCGTTTCGAAAAACAGTGTGCTGCCGAATGGTTCATGTACGGTCGTACGTCCGCTGGTCTCGGTTCGATCCGCTGTCGTGATTGCCGCATGGTCACTCGTATCGCCACCGCCGCCGACGCCGCATAGAGGTAACGTATATTGCACAATAATGTTATATTATTTTTGTCGTCGTACTATGCCTATACCTACCTATCTATGCAGTGTTATGACGCAGAGATTCGAGATACATATATATGGTTGTTATCATAATACCGTGATATAATGTTATAAGAAAGACATCATCGTGTCGTGATAAATTCGTTCGAACAATATAGAGCAAGCATACTAAAACTATTATAGTCCCAGGCCAAATCTTCAGAAGGGGCGAATCGAGAATCAAGGGGAGAGGGTATAAATAACAACATTGGGTTATCGTTAGAAATATACCTACCAATGTTATACCTAGTTAAGTTATTATTATTATTATTTTTTATATGTACTTGTCAAAATACAATTTATTTACGTATAATACGCTTGAGCAATAATAATAAGTATAATATAGTACATTTTCGATGTGTAATATGTATATGATATAATATATATAAATATAGTATTCAATATTTTAGCGTATAGATATATAGTAGTTATTATAATGGCACTTCATACAGCTCTAATTTATCTCATGGATAAATCATCATACCGAGAGCTATCGTTCGCGAAATATTAAATTATTTAAAATATTTTATCGTACAATTTATTCTGGCGTAAAATATATTTTACTCGTTGTATGGGAAGTATATATGATATATAAGACATATTATGTATATTTTAACGTAAAAAATGCCCTCGAGGGCATAACACTGTTCGGTGGCATACTTTAGGAACAAAACAATTTAGGAAAAAGCGGTTTGAATCTAGAAATTGAGTGTATCTCATAACTGACCGAAAAAAGTGATTTAAGAAAAAAAATGCCACGTTAAAAAAATTAGGGACGCGGTTATCCCTTCTTTGTAAGCCACTTACCATGATCCCACACCTTCCCCTGGTCTGATCAGGATCATGAACTACATATCGGTTTTACTAAACTCGTAGTGCTTGTATAATATGGTTTCTCAGTTATCCCATGGTTCCGTAGTTTAATAATGCATGGTAATTTATTTAGCGGTGTTATTTATGTATCATAGGTCATATTGACACGTGGAGTCTCGCAGTTTACCTTCTACCCCTTTATGCGAAGTAAAACTATGTCAGTTTCCTTCACCACCGATCCATGCCTATTCACACCTTTAAAACAAGCTCCTTATTCCGCCGTAATAATGTAAATCGTTATAATATTTTCACAAAAAAACAAACCATTTATCTTTACAGTACCTATCTAACATTATTTTCGTTCACTAAATCAGCTATTAGATTCGTTATACGTGTCAAAAATTATCTAGTAAAAATCATATAACGTGTGCCACCCAACTTAGGACGCTACTCAAAAACCAAAACTCGAAATATCTATTAAGCTTTAGAATTTCAACTTTTAGCTATATATACCACAAAACAATAATAATATATACCTAACTCGTAAATCGAAATAGTTTTGTTCGTTTTGGTAATGAAATCGTAGTCCGATAATTATTATTATACTAACCATCTTTCAAATTTAGCCATAACCGATTTTTGAAATTTTTCAGGAAAAACGAAAAAGACCTGAACTCTTTACTCTATGATTTTGTAATAAATATGAAATCATAAGTGTGGAATATATACCTACATGTCGTGTACGAATATAATACATATATTATTACAAGAATTATTACATTTCTAGTTTCGATGTAGGTAGATGGTTTCGTTGAAAATATCATCATATGGCTGGTTTTCTATAGGTAACCTATTCCATTATATTATTATAAAAACAACGACACTTATAATAAAAATATGTTGACCGCTTGGATGCACATGTTCGGGGATTCCTATAGTGACTTTCCAGCCACAGGAAACAATAATAATTTTGTTAATTCTTTTGACCGCGGTCTTATTTGTATTGCACTCATCTCTCCCCCCCCCCCACCATTTCGATAATCCACCGAAAGTTTTATATAATAGGCCTTTATACATAAACATTTTATATTATTATTATACCGCTACAATCATTTTTATCGTATAATAATTAATAAATTCGGAATCAATAATTTATATTGTTTGATAATACTCCATAATATCACTGCGAGTTACAGAAACAACGAACATATTTGTTATATTATTATTATGTCATAATAATAACAATTCCTCACAGTCGTTGTGATCAAACGAACTGCGACGTCTGTCCCATTACTGCAGTGTTCGTACACTATTTCGTTTGACGGTAATGTCGATGGATATGAAAAAGCATCAAGTTTTAGTCGTCGCGTGCTTCGAATTTCTGTTGTGTATCATGTTCGATATGATATCAAGTTTTAAATCTATTGGTATACCGCCTGTACGCATACCTGGTATAGATTATCCCAAATCCGTTTTCATTCGTCGATTCGAAGTAGCATACTGTGTAAATATCTCTATAGATTAAGGTTTTATGATTCGATCAATTTTTACATTTACCCAAGCACTATATCGACAGTTTTTAATCGCACACCTGTGGCTTCCGCATAAGTACAATACCTATACAATGCGTTTCACTAAAAAATCACAACGGAAAAAAAAAAATTCCTCGCATTTTAAATATTTAAAACGTTACGTTTTACATATTATTGTATATTATTATGTATCCGCGAATAACCAAAACGTGATATTGCCAATATTGATATAATAGAAACACCTGTGTACCCCGGACCACAAGTTTATAACTATATCACAATAATAACTACCAAAATCCAAAAACGTCCGTAACATTTTTATATTTTTAATTATATGTAATATTTGTTTTGCGTCAGATATTTTTAATTTTCTAAAAAATATGTAATCTTTTGATCTCCATAATATAAGCGTATAAAAATATATACGCCTGCTGTTTTGTGATATTCATTATTTTTAGATAAATATAAAACTTATTTAGTTGAATAATACAACACAAGTAAAAGTAACGGAAAAGGTAAATATGAAATCAGTCTACAACCATTTACAAATTTAAATAGGTAGTTGCTTAATAAACTTTTCAAAACACTACCTACACAATTATAAATTATTATAATATATAATTTTTACATTTTAATGATGTTTGATCTACAATTACTTAAATGTATACTTTTTAAAACTGCACAAAATGCAAATGTAATGTTTTTCAATTAAAAAACAAAATAAATAATATTTATTTTGGAATTAATACTTATATATATATATCATTTTTAAAGTCAATCAATTATACATTTAAAAAATACAGTGGGATAATTTATTATGTAAAACATTTCAAAAACAATTTCTGCCGTAGTTATAGGCTTGAATTGTTCCACGGTAGAATAACAAGTTTTTTTAAAAACCATAGTTTAAAAACTGTTTTTTTCAATAAATTATAAGCCTTTTTTGCATAAAAAAAATGTTAACTCGTATATTATGATTTCCGAAAAAAAGTGTTTTACACTTGAGTGAAGTAAATACACCTTGTGCATCTGTACCTGATGAAAAACAATGTGCAAATAGTGAAAATGGAGCTTAATATTCAAGTAGAAAATGCTATTAGATAATATTATGAAATAGTTTAAATAAGTAAGTCCCTATGGTCTACAATATTACAAGAATGATTTATACCAAAATATGTCTTATTAAGGTAGGTGCTTAAATATATGAATGCATTGGATAACCAAAAATATAGATGATAAAAAGTTTCAAGCCGCATAGGTAATACGTGATTTAGGTAAAGAAACATTGTTCAGCTGTCGTTAATTGTGGTAAATTAAACTAAATTAATTTACTTTTATAATGGTTTTGCTGACTTTGAAACATTATAATAAAACTGAAACTACTAAATATCGAGGCTATGGCTTATCCAAATTATTTGTTTAAATTAAATTTAACAAAATCAATGAGTGGAAGAGTTAGGGGTAACAACCTATGGTTGTTGTTAAGTGTGCAAAATATGAGATATTGTGTAAATGGCTTGTACGTATATTTTAGTGGTTTTCGTTAAATCTCAAATAGCTTGTCTACCCTATTTATTTTAATATGCTATTAAGTCTTCGTCTAATGCATTACATTACAAATAAACGAGATGAGTTTCATTATTAAAATATCCCTTGAATAGGTACTATGTTAAATAAATATTTCAATAGCCCTCGGTGATTGTTCGCGGGGAATAAAATCGGAATTATCAATGACATATGATATACATTTTAGTACAGATACTCGTATACAATGATTTAAATCAAAGAATATATTTCTAATAACTTCAGTGACACTCGAATAGGCATTCAAAATGAATATGAGTAGATACCTATGTATAGTTTGATTGGCGGTATGCGTTTAACCACTTGAAAAGTTCAATATTCATAAGTACAACCGTCGAAAAGGCCGGAACGCATACTACCTATAGTTGTTATATTATTATGTAATCTGATATTGAATTAGTTTTAAACACAAAACAATATTATACTGATCACAATAAATCCAACAAATTTTACGAGTACCAGGTATTCTACCCATACGTGCATATTGTTTATAAACAATAGTTTACCAGCAGTTTACAATATTTTAAAATTCGTCAATCCTTAAATACATAGCTCGTCAATCGACATCAAAGTTCTATCAAATTAACAGAATGACATTATAAGGTATAGTAAAAACGGGGCAAATTATTATTATTTTATATATTATACTTAATATTACGTACTATTGTGGTAACGTCGGATCGTGGGCCAATAACATCAAACACTAAAATATAAACACTTTTCAGTCAATCATGGGGAAAATTTATCTAAATTTTAAACGATCTATATACGACGGTAGATACAGAAGACGTGCAAAATAAAATATCGAATCCACGACCGTCTCGGAAGCCGTAGGTTGCCTAACCGTACAGACTGTACGGTACAGTTTTGAAAGATTCAAAAAAGTAGTTACAACTACCTACCTTATATTATAATATACCTTATATATTTCATTTTAGTTTCGTGGATGCTGTAATGACGTTTAAACAATTGTTACAATAATATAATCTTTTAGGTATATTTTTAAAAAAGTGGATACATGGGCGTCGGTCTTCTGTACAGTAGGTTACAAGTGGGTCACTTTAATGGATGGTGTTAAATTTGAATTGAATGGTATTATTTTATTGTAAATGAAAAACGATTCTGAGCGGAAACGGTATGTCGTTCTAAGGATATTTTATATTATATTTATATTGTCATTATTATCATATTTAAATATTTATACCTATATACATATAATAATATACTTGAGAAATTTCAAGTACCCACAAATAATATTTTTAAATAACAACTAAATAACTAAAACCATTATAAAAAAACTGTAGGTATATATTTTTTAGATTTTTTGATTACAGAACTTAATATACTTACGTGGAACCTTGTTTTAAATTTTTAATCTTTATTCCTTCACCATCAAAGTTGAAAATGTTATCCATTTTTAACTACCTACTAAATAGTTTATTCAATTTGATAAATTTCGTCAACATTCGAACTTTAAATAATTATAAAAATGTATTTTTATTTACATTTGCAAACTTTCTGACCGAATTAATTTAATTGTATTGATATTTATAGAAAAAAAAAAACAAAAAAAATTGAAAATTAAAAATGCCAGTAAACAGCTCAAAATGAGTCAAAATATTTTGAAACATTTTTCAAGCATAGTAAATGATGAAATAAATATTAGGTGTACATTTCAAGTATCTGATGTTATTAATTTTTGAATAACAACAAAATAAGAAAATAGTTTTATGAAAATTTGTTAATTTACGGGTGAGTATCACTTGTAAAAATGTAATTTGACATTTCTGTTAATTTTTTTTTATATTTACCTATGAAAATCTTGAATTACATTTTCAATGCTTAGATATAATTAGAAACTTTTTTATGAATTTCCAATTCTAAATAATTTGCCAATTTTCGTGATTTTAATGAATTTTGTGAACATTTTAACTTCAGACGCTCATAAAAAATTATTGTGTATATAACAACTTTTTTTTAATTTACACTTACAAAAACTTATGAGGAACGTTGTATTACATTTTCAAGTTTTACCGAGCGTAAAATATTTTATCGACAATAATTTAAAAAAAAAATAATAAAATTCGAAATTCTTTTATGCCTATAAATAGCTCGAAAAGAGGCGCAATATTTCGAAATCTTTATAGTGCATAGGAATTGCTAATATTAATATTCAGTGAAAATTGCATGTATTTACGGTAATTGTATTAATAATTACACAAAAACTAATACCGGTTTCGCGTAAAAATTTCCGTTTTTCCTTTACCTTTCTATTTTTTTTCATGTGGTTTTTTAAACTACTAGGAATTTTAAATGTTGACCTTCCTAATGAATCAACTAGATTCACTTTCTCACCGGAAAAGATACTGAAGTTGAAAATCGAAGTATAATTTTGACTACTTATCGTGTGCACCCACACAAAAAAAACACACATATCATTGTAAAATCGATGCATTCATTGCTTCACTGCAGAGAATCTAAAAAGGAGTGTATCAATCTAATTTTATATACTATTTAGATGTTGTATACAAATTTTGAAAAAATAATTGCCTTAACTGGCGATGTTTAATAAGTTAGATCAAAAAAAAAAAAAAAAAATAATAGTTATATATTATTCCGAACGATTGCAGTGCACGCCCTTTGTAATCCAAAAATATTATAATACAAATTATTACAAAATTTTCTTAAATTAAATACGCATGGCTCATATGACAGTATTATATAAGCATATTATTGAACGTTATCTTATTTTATTCATATAATATTATGCTGATAACAATGAAATATGAGAAGTAGCTACTTCTGCGGTATTTGATTCATGCATAAATATGTTATACTAGTATACTACCCACGTATTGTAGTCTGAAAGTTTAAACTTGTTAGCTTTCGCGGTCGAACACATTAGGTATACTACATAAAAGTGGCTGCGATTTCAAAATGTTGATTTGATTACTTTCAATTAATTTAAAAGCTCGATACCAGCTGTTTTAGACGGCAGTCAATCGTTTATTCCTCCGCACGAGTTTAATCGGTTTACTGTACGTGTTGTATATTATATGATATTATAAAAAGTTTGATGAGTAATAATTCTTTTTCTCACTCGCAATGCATATTATAGGTGAAACATGTTTTCTTCATAAAATATTTATTTTATTTTTACGTGTAATGCAGTGCCTGGGTACGTACAAGTAAATAAAAAAATTGTACTACTTTTATACGCTACTCTATCCTATCTAGTTTTATTTTTAAAGTGTTAGAATTGCAATGGCACATAACCCGGTGAATATACGTCTTCTAAATTAACTTTTCATTCGATGTTGTTTAACGAAAACACGTAAATAAACGTGTTAGAAAAATGGTTTTTCGTTTAATTTTTTACTAATTAATTAATTGTTTATCAAATTTACTTTAAAATACTTGGCATATTATAATATAACTATACCTACATATTTTTTTTTACATTGCATCATAACTTTTTAATTATTTACGGCTTAGTCACATTAAAGATAATATTGTTCAAGTAAATATAAGATGGTAATTGTATACATTCAAAGTTCAAAATGAATTATTTACTTCGGAAAAATTATTATAACTAATTTATAATCTGTCAAATATAGGGTTTCCGGGAAGCTTTATTTTTTTCTAACAAGTTAGAGACTAAAAATTTCATAAGCCTGTTATCCATATTTTGTTTAAAACTATTTGAAATTTAAATTAAGAAGTTTTGTTTTTAATAGATACAAGCCAATCAGTTTAATATAGTTAATAACAAATAACAATTAATGACTGAAATTATAATTTATGAAATGATCATAGAAAATTTTATTTGTGATTTTACAACCTTTACAAATTATTAATGAATAATAATTATTAAATTAATCAATTTTTGAAAAAGACAATAGTGGCTTCATTTTTTATATTATTTAAAAAGCAATCATCTTAAATACATTATAATTATTATACTTATTACAATATTATATTATGAAAACTCTACACACCCCACAAGTGTAGGCTTCGTCTTATAAACATACAATATTGAACATTTGAATTCAGCAGAACCGATTTAGAGTTGTTTGTTTTGTTAACAATAGAATAAATTGACCTATTATTAATCTTAAAGGTAAGAATATAATCTAGATTAGGTAAGGTTAGTTTCAAAGTGATTTATATTATGTTATATCCAAGTAAAATATTACTATTTTCATAATCTTCATAACTCATTTAAGATTTAAATAAAATTTAATACTTACGATTTGATGGAATTTGTATTATAATACTTCCCATGAAGTTTTATCTGACTTAGCTTTCAAAAATCCTTAAGATAATATCCACATAAAATATGTAAGGAATTTAAATAGGTAAATTCTTAGCAAACGAATAATTGCATATCACTGGACATTATATTTAGAGAATAATAATAATTGGTATTGGTTCTTAAAACTATTTTTCTCCATAAGCAATTTCGTCGGGAGTTTTAAAAAGTTTGATACAAAATCGTACTGAATTTAAAGTCCATGGCAATTCGTAAAAGTAACTTTTTAAATTGAATTATAAAAAAACATATTTATAAGACCGATCTGTCAAAATTTACTACTCGCGTAAATGGACTTAAAAAGAAACGCGCAGGATTTTGGTTAAATTATATACCTACGTATACCATAACTTTCTGATTTAAAAATTAAAAAATGAAATATTTAAATATATATATATATTGAAAAAGTGTAACCCAATGTTTTTGGACTGCTATTGCACGTTGGCTCACGTAAAACGTGTGACATTTATCGTATCGTTACCTAGCCACACGAGATAAATATAATAATATGTACATTTTAATGATTAGGCAAAGGTGCAAGTAAGACGAATCACTGTTTTTGTGGAATTCGTAGTAACATTGTAGTAATTTTCCGTCCACCGAGTATTACAATTTAATTTGAAATAATTATCGTTAGCCCATTTCCTCCAGCACGCGTGCATGTGTTACGTCCGCCCATCACCACCCGGGTTTCATTGGCCCGGAACGATATATTCACCAGACACATAAATCATGCAAATTACACCGCCAAGCTCGGGCGCTGCGCAGTTCAAATAGCGATTAACCAAAACGACACTCACACACACACACACACACACACACACATAATATTATTATCGTTTACGAAATAATATTATAATAATAAATGTCCGATGTACCTACGTCTTGTATCACATCACGACGACGGCGGCGGGGAGGACGGTATTATATTATTATTATTATTACCGTTCGTAAAAAAATATTTTTAAAAAAAAATCGTTAATTGTTTATAGTGACGTCATAGGTTGTCGAGTGTTCGGCAGGCAACCGCAGAAGAGACTTTTGACTTTTTCAAAAGAAAAGTTTGGGAGTCGGATGATTTTCTAAAATAATTAAACTTTTCTTTTCTCTACACGTTCTTTTTCGTGAACTTGAATAAATATTTTTGCTTTTTCTTAATATGCTCGCCATCGTTCTTTGTTTTATTCCTGATCAATCATTATCACCCAATAACGTGCAATTATAGTTATCTCAAAAACTCGATAAAAATATATAAATGTGTATACATATTATTACTATTTACTGTAGCAGTGTTGTAGTAGTACGCACTGCTCAACGGCCAACGCGCCTTATGTTATTTTATTTTTGAGAGAAGCGTATTTATGAAACGTCACTATATTATGTGCTGAAAATAGAACTCGTATTAACAGCACCTCTCCCCCCCCCCCCACACACATAAAATTTTGGGTTCCCGTACAAAAATTTTTTTGCGTGGCCTATACAAAACTTCCAATAAAATACAACCGCCATTACAAGTGATACGGGTGTCCCATACACGATTTCTAGATAATCAAAGGTTAACCCACAGCTTAAAATAACAAAATTACTTAATATATTATTATAATAAACATTTTTAATTTATAACATGAAATATTATTTAATATAAAATAAGTATTCCTATCAACATGTGAAAAAAATTACAAATTCATTTCAACTATGCTCTATGCTCCAGGTCAAACCACCTACTCCCCCTTTTGTGGGAGCCCTGCATATTAATAATAAAATTATAATCGTTATATCAAGTCAAATCTCAGTTGTTTCATAAATTAACTCGTAACGTCCCATCATTATATTAATATTTTTTAGACCATCATGAAAGCTGTAATATTATTGTGGGATAAGTATGCGTTTGAAAATAATCTATCGTAATAACCTGGTCCAGGTGTATGATTGAGTGCACATATAATCCTTATACAATAGTATTTATATTAGAGAGAGAGAGAGAGAGAGAGAGAGAGAGAGAGAGGGGAGGGGGTCGAGGGGGTCGAGGGAGTTAGGTAGAGAGAGAGGGTCACAGTGAGAGAGGGGAATTTTAAACACATAGAGGTTTGTAATAGTAATAACTGCGGTGAACATTTCAAGTTACATTTGAATTGTGATAACCTACCTAATGGCTAATGCACTCACATGCACATGCATCATGGCGTAGGCACAATACTACGGTTGATGTGTGATTTAATTGTTTTAACGAATAAGCTAATTTCAGGTAACTTAATGTCAATTATTTCAGACACTGTTGCAATGATAATTATAGTGCTATTGATGTATCACATTAATGGTTTCCGGCATTACTCAAAAGACAATTATTCCAATGAGAGGGAATGAGAATAATATGATTATAACATTTATGGTATAGGTACGCCTGAAAAAACATCGAATATCTATAATTCAGTAGGTGCTATTCAAAATTTAACTTTTAAGTTGAATGAAAGGTAATATTAAAATATTGTTAAAAGTAACATGGATACACCATAATACATTTATCGAGTAAATTGATTTAATAAATATTATCTTAGCGTTCGTTTTCTCTTACAATTTTTAACGGTGAGGTGTAAAGTTATGATAGGTATATTGTATCCATACTTAATTTGATGTATTATTTTATAATTATTGTATGTATTTGACGTAATATTATATTTATTAATATAATATATAATACTATTATTTATATAGTTGCTTATACTATACGTTAGAAATAAATATTTATTTTTGTAATTTTATCAATGCACATTTATGTCTAAAGAGTTTTGTATTTTGAAGAATACTTTAAAGAATACACAATTTATTTTCATTTTTAATTTCATCATTTTAGAAGTTTAAAAAGTATACATACATTATACATATATATATATATATTGTATTTAGAATTCTAAATTAAAAAAGAACTATTTTTTGTAAATTTTTTTTATTAAAACATAATAATTATTATTACTATCACTAAAAACTTTTTTAAAAGTTTTCAAAAACTCACATAAGGTTCTCAATAATTAATTTGGAATATAGCCATGCAATATTGTTCGAATTCACAAATATTAGGTCATAGTGATTCATTGTTTTTTTTTAGATAATTAATATACTACGTTTATACTTTTTCGATATATATTCAATGTATATTATACATTTATAGTAAAATATTATTATTTACATTGTTTTGTTTTATAAAAATGTTAAATGCTTGTAAATATCATAATATTAGGTACTTTTAATATTTGTTGAACATTTTATTGTGCTTTGAAAATAATTACTTAAGTAATTAGGTAGTTGAATGTTTCAAGTTTCTACGATCAATATTTTTTTTGAATTACGACAAAATATAACATAAATCGTCATTTTACGTGTGAATATCCAATTTCGTCATAATTTGAATTTAAAACGTTCATAACGAGAATTTACGTTGGAGTTTTTTTAATTTTGGTAAGTACATTTTGTGAGAAACCTTTTTATTAAAACGTCAAGCTTTTTGACCAAACGTATTATATTTTATCAACATTTATTGATAAACAATGAAAGTCAAGAATTTCAAATGACTTTAAATTATTACTGAAAAATAGTGATAGTATTTTGAAAGTTATTTTAGTTTTTTAACTACAATATAATAATAGTTGTTATTTGAAGTTTGCAAAATTATAGAACTTCATAAAGTAATATAACTACAGATGACACAATAATAACTGTTAACTATAATGTGACAACAACTATAATGTATTTGTGATTTTACAATACTTCTGTGCTAATCAATAGTAATTATTTTTATGCTTTGAAACTTAACTCATAAAATATTTATTTTAGAATTTACATTTAAATGTATACTTACCTAAATAATACTCAAAATAATAATAAATATCATCCAACAACAAAAATATGAACGAATATGTTTAGCGCATATTATGGTATAATAGTATACCTGGGCTTAACAGGAGGCAACCTTCTGTTATTATATTGTCATGCCATATTATTATATTATTTTCCTGCATACATTTGGTTCACGCACATTGACAGTTTAATGAATATATCCTGTACGTTGTCATTCTCGTGAAATGCTAAATTCATAATATTTTCACGTATAATACTATCTAATTAGAATCGGAAATTCATTGGTAGGGCATACGATAATATTCAACATCTTGTAGGGAGGACAGACGAAAGACAAAATACTAACACAGACAACCGCGATAGTCAGACCTTTCCAGGACGGCCAGAACCACTCTCCGGACTTCGGTCTCGGAAGTGATGGTCCACGGCCGTCGGGACCTGTGCAACACATTTGAGCGTGTCTAAAATGTACACGTGTGAAAAACACAACGTTATTGGCGCTCAATACACGTGTTGTCTTTTTAAAAATTTTCCTTGCCAAAGAACTGACAACAAAACTAAATTGTTGGGTAGGTTAAAAATGAATTTTAATAATTGTATGTGTTCAAATGAAATATGACCCAGATGCCATATATATTATAGTCGAACTTGATTAACTCGAACATTTAGCTTCAACCTCAACTTAACCAAGTCCGACAGTATTTTTAAAAAGTTTATCGGAAAATTGTTATAAAGACATCACATTTTATATTGCATCGAGCTCAATCGTGTTGAGTTTTTTGCGAGTAAAATGGTAAGAAAGTCGCGTTTTCACCACCTCGGGACGGACGTTTCGGTAGAGCCCAAGTAGGTCGTTCCACTCGAAGGAAACGGAGTCGGTTTGACCGTAAACAGGTGGATATCTCGCCGAGAAACGCGCGAACGTCGTGGAGTCACGTGCACGACCGTTTGAAAAGTCATATTGATAAAATGTCGTTTTTAACGAATCGCCACAGGATTTTCCGTCTAATATTTCGGTGGGCGTGCGATAAGAAAATGTACATCGTATATGGAACGTCAGACGACGAGTCTTCACGTGTGTTTCGATTATGCCCCTTGTAAAGTCCGTACGAGCGGTAATCGCTTAATATTATAGAGGCACCACGCGAGTCTTTCGTAATTTTAAGCCTCAAGGACACAGAGTCCTACTACGGTGTTCGACGTTAGTAATTATTGCTGACCAATAATCGCACGATAACTCAAGGTCGCGATGATATCGCACTCGATCAGTCGTCCCCGTGACTTGGCAACGTCGCGCTGCAGTGCTTTTCCTGTGGAATCACCACAGCACGTCCGGTGTGGTTATAATAGAGTGAATAGACCTTTTACTCGTATTATAATACTCATAGACAGGTCTTGTGAATTAAAATCGGAACCTGCACGATAGAGGACCCTGGTGGTAGTATAATTACTACATAACATGATAAAATAGATATTTTATATATACCTATAACCTCGTTGGTGCTAGGTCACTTAATCGAGCCCTCTATTTCGAAGCTCACAATGTAAAACTTTATCACAATAGACCTGGTCTATCCTAACCGTAGCCAAGAAAGAAATTATCAAAGTGGATTTATAAAGTATACACTTACACCTTGGTTAATGTAATTACGTGCCCACCACTTGTGGATTTTAGAGCAGCGCAGTCTCGCGATATCCATGTCCGTGGCAACTAAGTTGTACACTATTTGGACGATATTTGACACCTTTACCGCTACTTGATCGGTCGTCGTGTGTTCATCCGACGTATTCTCTGCCACCGTGTATCGTAGTCTTTCGCCCAGATGTCCAACAGGTCTTCTCGTCCGCGCTGAACAATCAAATTCTTCGTCTCCAGCAGTCCGGATAACGAGTTCTCAAATGTATGCGAGAGGCCAGACATATTAATTTCTTTGTTAATGTAATTATTGTTACTACCTATTATCATTATAAATAATTTATTTTGCGTGTTGAATGTTATTTTTAACGCGCTTATATAATTAACCCCATTAGATATTAAGCCATTAATTTAAACGATTTAATGTAAATGATACAGCCTACTATAGTTGTTAATCAATATACTGTTTCCTCTGGTTTTTTTCGTCCTTAAAATTCCCCATAATATCTCCACCGTCTCAACGCCGCTGATAATCTTCAGTTAACTCTTGGAAACTTCACGCGAACGACGTTCGTGTGGAAAGCCTTCCCAATCGTCACATTGGAACGAGCAAGTTCGACTTTTCACAATTTCCATTAAAACTAATGGCGCGCAATTACATATTAAACGAGCGTTTGTCTTTGGCAGGCGGTCACCGCGATACCGAGCGTTTATCGACATCGTGAAGCCGTCACGTTGAACATTCTAATGATTCGTTAATCATGATTCATGATAAATAATGTTATGGTGTAAATTGGTAAAAATAAACATGCCAATAAATCGTGTCTGCTTTAATACATAATAATTGTCCTTGACGTGCCACCCCTGATGGCCGATCATCCCCCCCCCCATACATAATCGACGGGGACTCTTAAGGTGGCATGATTTTATTTTCTAGTAAATTAAGTTGTTTTTAAATAACTTAAATATAATGTTATTGTAATGTTTTGTAAACAGTTTATATAATATAATACACGAATACAATGAGTTTAAAATATTAAAACATTATGCTGACTTAACTATACAATAGTACCTTTATTTATTCCCCAATAACTTGAAATTGCCAATCCTAAAATGTAAAAAAAACCAAATGTATATAACTTTGTGATGTACATATATTTAAGCAGGTACAGTTTATAGTTGTATACCTTTCATACATTTTAAGAATTTAATTATACCATTTAGGTGTAAAATCTTAATAAAACGTCATTGAGTAGGTCACTTCACTTTAACAGATGAGTATTCAATTCAAATACAATGATACAATATCACTGTGTACGAATAATAATACTAAGCGAAAACTATGTGACAGCTCCTTATTCTATGGATATTTTACAATATATTTTAAAATATGACCTATTTACGTTTATATAGCTATTAATAATATGTTGCAGTAGTGCACATAGGATTTTTTTTCGGAGAGGGATGAGCTTATAATAATTTTCTCAAAATTACATACTTCAGATACTAGAGATGAGGGGGGTTTTGTAGAAATACATTTTCAAAAAGATGACATTTCGGAGAAGGGTGTTGTGACCCCCTTTCCCTCTCCCACACCTGGTGTGCGCTGTATACACAGTATATTAAAATATTCAACTAACTTTTAGCCAAATGTTGCAAAATAATATATCATATTATTCTAATATTGCATCATATTATATTATAAATTGTTATTAACTTTTAATTCAATACAGACGTGGTTACCCAAGAATAATATAATAAAAATGTTCGTGGCATAAAATAGCATATAATTAGTATAAATATATTTGACTGTACATTTCACTGTAATGGAATTCTGTGTTTCCAATTTGTACGATTAATACTTTTTTAATTACAATAAAATAATTAAAATTGTTCGAGGAAAATTCGTAAATACCTATTTGAATAAAGGTATTTTATAGGAATTCAATTTCATAAAAATTCAAATTTTAACTCTTATAAAAACTGTGACGATGTATTTTCAAAATTTTTCTATAGTACCATTCATTACTGTACTTAGAACTTAGGATTAATCTAATATTAAACGTTTAAACTTTTTGACTGACAACCAAAAATATTCTCATAATAAATGGTAAAAAAAAAAGCAAATATCAAATTTATTTCAATTACCTAGTTAAAATAGACATCGATTTTGAAAATTAGATTATTTCTGGAAATGTAAATATGAATGTTTGGTGAACATTTTATAAGTTTTATTTTTTCTGAACTACACAAACAAAAACAAAAATCGAGTATCTCAAAACCCTGTTTTCTCGTTTAGATTTTCATTTTCCCATTTTGCAGTTGTTTGTTAGTTTTTCCCAATCATTAGAAAAAGTACAAAGATTTTCTAAATGTTGACGTCCCAAAGTACCAACTAGATAAAAATTCTCGACTAGAAATCACACTCAATGTTGAGGACTGTAGCAAAATTCCCTGCTCTTAAACTTGACGACAGACAAAAAGAAAATGAAAGAAAGATATACGCTCATACTTCCTTCACTCCTCTTTAAAATGAGCCCATATAGGTTTATTTTATAGTATATTGTATATAGTAGGTACTCGTAATAATGTTTAAAAAAAAACCAAAAGAAATAATCGTTATTGTTTATTTACGTGAATAATAAATGATATAACATTATAACCGTTATGAGAAAATTACAACCGGGGGACGAGGTGGCCGAGCGGTCTAAGGCGTCGGTTGCGCCGCTTCGATTCTCGGTCACTGGGCGGCATTTTTCTTCGGGCAAGTCACGGTGTCCGGAGAACAAGTGCCGCCATCCCCCACTCCGGGGCATGGCAGAAACTTACGGGTGCCCCACTAGAAATTCTGCCACAATACACACACGTTTACCAAAACCAAACCAAAAACCAAACCAACACAAAAACCCACTACTGTTCCACCCCCCACTGTTCCTCCCACACCCAATATAGCTAATGGTCTTAATCGCCGGGCTTTAAAAAAAAAAAAATTACAACCATGATGACATTATCAAAGCTATTATATATAAATTATAAGGTGTAAACAATAGTTGGTATAATAGTATTTGTAGGTATACAAAACAATTATCCATTAATTTGTCTTATTAAATTACGAATTTATCATATTTTTATATCTGATGTTAAGTTATAGAATAAAGTGCCAAATTGGTCGAATTTTATATTATATATTATTATTTCTCACCAACGACTTTATATAGTCATAGTTTAAGTCTAGATAATTAACAACAGTTTAACAGCAGTTTATAGTATGATTGTGTAGGTACTACGAATTTATATTTTACCAAAAATGTGGTTAATCTGCAAATTGTAAATACTGTAATACTTACTTACTTACTATCTACTGTAATGTTCATAATTATTTCAGACGCTATGCCGGCAATCTACAGACTTAATCATAATAAGTATAGCGTGCATGGTTACATGACACTATCGAAGTAACTTTTTTGAAACTAATGTAATAATATTTTGTAAATTGTATTACTATCATTCTTTCGCGAACTCGAAGCCTACGCCGTTTCTTTGTCTGTAAGTACGATTTTCCACAGGGGAGATTATAATTTACCGTGCAATACTGGTTACAGTATGCACGCCGTCGAGGTAAAAATGATCGCAAGAAAATGGTTTTACATCGCCAAATCCTTATAAACGTCTAAAACAAACACGGTCATATTAATGTTCTCACTTGTATCATAAAAGTTAATTTTTCAATACCTAGTAGCGTTAATGATATAGATATTTTTAACTAAAATAATTATATTATCTATGATAATATTCTGAATGGTCGTTCTGAATTATCAAATATTAATATCAAACGTGTGCTTACTGCTACGACGTTAACGACATGTTCTGTATATAATATTATTTTACCTTATCACAAAATGTGTGTGTGTGTGTGTGTGTATGCGTTATAATACAATCGGAACCTTTTTTTTTTTCATGCAGATTTAATCGTAACAATCGCAGAGATGTTTTGTCCGTTCAGCTCCGGACGTCCCGGTGCAGCAGCTCCGCCGAGAGCAAACGTAACGCAGACGGAACAACAACGACCTTTGAATCTGAAGCATCTCAGCGAAGCTGTCAGAACTCTTACCTCGCCACCGGTGAGTGCATAACATTGACGATTGTGTAATAATATAATATTTATGTGCAATGTGTATTGTGTACACACTCAAGATTTTATTATAATTACTGAATTATAATACGCATGTGCGAACGAGGGTAAAAAAAAAATTATTTATCCGATTTGTACACAACTACCGTGACTGTTTCTCACTATCGCTAATTCGTATTCTCCGTTCATCATCATCATATTATTATTATTATTATAATACTTTCGTGGATTCCGATCTGTACCCTCCTATCGAGGTGAAAAAAAAAGTTTGCAACAGTTCATTGGAATAATAATATAATATTGTATTATAATTGACGTTTAAATGTTTATATATAATATAAGTTTCGTAACCGCCTGAAAAATATATAATATTATTTATCACTGATTTCGAAATCTCGAGTTAACAATATTATTCTCGGTGGTAAAATGCAACACCCGCAGGAGACGCGGGTGATGAGAGACTATATTATATTCATTTTTTTTGTTGCTTGATGTCAAATTTATCGTTTTGAAAATTAACTAAAGAATAAATTAATAAATAAAGTGAACTAGAATAAAACAAAATAAAAATAACTATGAATATTATACGTAAATAATATTATGTGCCGACCACCACTAGCATATTGGAGGGAGAAGGGCAAATAAAGGGAAGATTGTATTTAATTCAATTGTTCAAAATAATTGTTTATTCAATTTTACTAAAATATTGAAACCATTCATTTATTTTATATCGTTTAACGATTGTAAGTCAAATTATCTGAACATATTTATTAAGATTTGTACGCATTGGCTCAGTACCAAAAGGTGATGATATCTCAAAATACACAATATTTTAGGAGGCCTTATAACTATATTATAATATTATGAATACCACCATTGCTAAAATAATTTAGAAATTAACAATGTCGTTTTGCGTTAAGTCTTGAACACTTTTATTTGTCTATGAAAAATTAACGTTGTAACCGAACGTACAGTTATACTGGACAATCATATTAATATCGTATGGTTGTTTGGATGTATACGAGATAGCAATTTTCGGCCATCACGTTGACTGCGTATGTCTTTCTGCAGTTTTCACTTAGTGCGTAAGATAAAAGTAAAAAAGTCTTCTAAAAAAAAAGAAAGAAACTGCTCCTAACGACGGATGTACCTACATATTTAAAAAAATACGTCTAATCCACGCTAAATAATAATAAAATGACATTCAGTCACGCGTAGGCAATTATAAACCATTTACTTTAAATGTATATTGGACGCCAAGTGGCGTATTGCTGATTGATCCTCATGACGCCAAATGGCGTCAGCACGTATTCAACGTTATTCTATCATGTAAATTGAACATACTATTGATTTTAAGTTTTTGACATTATCGCAAAGAACCGAAAGGTTGTATTTAGAGATTTAGATCACTATTAAAAAATAAATTGGCAAATTGTGTTGATTTAGGGACTATAATTTTTTAGATAATTTTTAAAATAACGCGTCTATAAATGGTTGTTTGTGAGCTTGAATTATCGAGTGTTGATGACTAATAGCTTGTATAATATGCAGATAAAAGCGCGGGTTTAAAAAATACCGAGTTATCAGCTTTTGGTCACGAATTTAATAAAATTATTAATGTATAGCTGCTTGAGTTAAAGTATACCGTTAAACTCTACAAGTTTTGTTTGTATCAATTTATGGGGTTGCGATTATTGTTGAAAGTTTTGATATGCATGCATGTCCCGGAAGGCGTATTCATTAACGGTTTTAAATTGAATGCGCTACGGGTGCCTTGTATGCTTGCGCGTAGGTATATTATATTGTTATTGTTTACACGATTTTACTAAAATCGTTCTCTGCGTAGCCGAAAATAAAACCACGACGACAATGTGCCACGCTATTCGCTAGGTAATAATATATCGTTAGGTTTGCGCATTTTACATTTAGGAGGTATAATATACGTTCGCCGCGGGTTAATCGACACGCCGAAGAAAACTGTTTACAATTATTAATTCACCACCCCAAACGTAGTTATAAAATATGATATTTCGCGCCCGACTGCCGCGGCAGTGTTCGTATAATATGACGTGTCAATTTCCAAAGCTCATCAGAAAACTATTTATTCGTAAATAAGGCGTTTTATAAAGATGATAAAAGCCAAGACCCATAGGGGTGAAATCCATTAAAATTGCATGGGGTGGCTAACATTTTTAACATTAATGTTGGAGCTTCGATCCCACACGACTAAAAAATGAAGGGGCTTGACGGACTTTGGGAGGGGGGTTAAGCCTAGGAATCAGAGGTCACTCAGTTTCGATACACAATACACATGTCCCGGAAGGCGTATTCATTAACGGCTTTGAATTGAACGCACGGCGGGTGCTTTATGTTTGCGCGTAAAGCATATAGTTATTGTTTACACGATGTCACTTAAATCATTTTCTGCGCAGCCAAAAATAAAATTTTAACCACACTGTGCCACGGTACAATTATTTAGTTAATAATATATTGTAAGGTTTGCGGTGCGTATACGTGTATAGGCATAGGGACATTTTTTTGAAGCGGGCGAGAGTTTTATCAACAACACAGACCCTGATAGCTTATATTTTAAACAAAACAGTGAAGGGGGGAGGCTACGGATAATACTAGGGGCCTGTGACTATGCTTATTGGTTAGGTTGGGTGTACATTCTCCACGGGCTAACCGACACGCCGAAGAAAACTTTTACAACTAATTCGCCACCCCCAAACGACGTTATAAAATATGATATTTCGCGCCCTACTACCACTGCGGTGTTCGTATATGACGTGTCAATTTTCAAAAGCTCCTCAGCACACTATTTACTCGTATATCATATAAATAACGTGTTATATAGATAATAAAAGCATTTACAAATTTACAATGACGTCACGCGAAGAAGTCTGAAGAGAGGATGGGAGGTTCGCACCGCATTTAATATCTATGTATACAGTATATTGCACGTCGACGTGTGGCGGAAACGGTGAGTACGATATAATATACCGAGTAACATAGTTACGACATTGTTAATGGCACACAATAAACATGTTGGGTGTACGTGGAGTCGTTGCCGCGGATGTAATAATATATACCGTTGAAAATGAGAAAAAAGAATATTAATAACCATTTAGGTGCCATCAGCTCGAAGGTGGTATATTATAAGAATATTTTTAGGCGCCTAATAATATTGAACGCCCACCGCTGAGTGTCTACCCACGCCAACGTCTCTGCGGTTTAATAATAATATGTAAAATACTTATTATCTTATATAGGGTGATTTTTTGATTTTACCTTTTTAAAAAAAAATCTTTAATACTATTATACTTATATCAATTTTTATGGGCTTGGATTAATTTTAATAATTAAATATTAACCATATTTACATTAAAATATCATATGTTTGTATCGTTAGTACGGGTGTTATTTTAATGTTTATTAATTCATCGCATATTATAATTTTATTTAGTAATTTTGTTACCCACACGCAATATTACGAAATTATGAATTTTATTATTTATTTTCGGGTTAATAATAACTAACACAGCTAAACTTTATATCGTATACTATTTTGTTGGATGTGAGTGAAACGATACACATTGTTACTGAAAAATGATGTCGTTAAGTACGTAGGTACATACATATAATATCAGATCGATGATAGGTTCATTTAAAATAATTCGTTTGTTGATGGCAGAATTTTTTTTCCTTCATCACACTTACTCATTTATTATAATAATATGTATGTCGTCGAAGAATATTAATATAAACGTGGGGCGGGGGTATACGTAGAGCATAAAACAGGCACGTGATCGCTGTTATCGTGATCGTGGTGATTTTCCACAGGTCTTATACTTTATTGATAAATCGCATAGAACATTAATTTGGCTGGATATATTAGGGGTTAAGGATTCGGTGGTCTTATCTGAAATGTCTGTTATTGTTGCGCTAACAAAGGGCATGTACGCAATCAATATATGGAATAAAGGAATAATAGTGGAGAAAAAAAGGTCGTCCTTTACGTGCTAGTGATGGTGGAGAGAAGTAAGTGTAGTTAAAAAAAGCAAAAAAAAAAAAAGGCGTGGTGAGAGTTACAGTGTAAAACGTGTGTACCTACCTAGGGTTAAATATATAATTCTAATATTTCTTCCTATACACCTAAGCGCAAACCTTTTTTAATTAGATTAGAGATTTTGCATGAAATGTTATGGATTTAATAATATATTGGGTTGATTATTATAGAGAGAGAGACAGAGAGAAAGAAAAATGGAAAAAGAGTTGTCTTTATATATGTATTTTTTTTCTTTAGTTTAGAAAGTTTAATGATAGCTGATTGAAATGCGATTTTTTATAAATGAAATGTTGTTTGTATACATAAAACTATAAAATACTATAATTATTTCATTTTAATAAACTATTAAAATAGGTAGGTAATTAATATTATTTATAAATAATCATCTAAAAATAAAAATGAATAAGTTCAGTGTAAATACATCCATTAAGTACTATATAGTAAAACATTCATTAAAACAACAGGTAATATGATTTATTTGTAAGAATATTATAATTTGTTTTGAATATTTTTTTTAAATTAAATAAATAATTTCACGTTTAAGTGTATTTATAAATCGTATAAAAATATGATAATAAATATTTATGTCGGGTACAACAGGTATTTAATAATGAAATAATTATTACATATATTTATTGAAAACATACAATTTATTCTCATAAAAACTTAAACGGTTAAAAATAAAAAAAATATCAAGGCATTTTTGTACTAAGGAGAAGAAATATATTTTGTTGTACTATTTGCTTTATTAATAGTTTTTGAATACTAACACTATTTATATACATTTTGATAAAAACACTTATTTAAAATTTAAAATTTTAAACATTTGCTGCAGATGTACTACGTAAATATTATCTTCCTGTAAATAAATACGATTGCTGGCTGCAATCATGTAGCATTATATATTCATTGAATTTATATTATTATAAAAGTTTAAATTATCAATATTTATTCGTACGGAAAACATAAAAATATAATCTATTATTTTTTCATTGGTATCAAAAATGTAAAATTCTGTGTATATAAATAATATAATATAATAGGATTTTTTTAGTCAAATAAGTATTTCTCAAAGTATAATATTGTAATAATTCAACTGGTTAAACTATTATTGTTTGAAAATTCAGAAGAAAAGAAATTAGGTACAATATGTATTTTTGATTTTCGTAAACGTTTTAAACGTTTTGATAAAAATGTATTTATAATATATAATTTCGTATTCATCCAACGTACGATATCGCATCAGTTTTAAGCCTTATCAATTTTTAATTAAATTCAATACTTTATTTTGGTATGGCATTTGGTCAACGTTGACTGTCATGGACATAAATATAGACTTAACTAATGACGTGACATAATACCCACAATCGGCTGACTTAATCAATACTTCGGGTCATTACGTGACTACAGTGATATGAAAAAAAAAATAATAATAACAATACGCATCTGCCGTCTTGTCATGGTTTTGTGTTAGGCATACGACTTCATAATAATAATTATAAGCAATAGAATCTTCAACTATGCCTACCAATATTACGTTTTCAACTATTGTTTGTTCGTAATGACTGTGCCCTTTAATCTTTCGCACTCGGTAAATTTGTTGTGGGATGATAACAGAAAAAAATCACAAAACTTGTGGGTTTTAATTACTTATTTCTATACCTAGGTGCATAATATTAATTTACTACAGCTTCGATCATCGATTGTCAACAATTGAATTAGCGTGAAAATTAACGGATAAATCTTAAATCGGTAGAATGATATTAATATAACTATTACCATATTATAAACACATTTTTACCCTACGTCTAGGCTATAGGCTACAGATAGGCGTATTACGTTTAAAATTCGTAAATGTAATATTCATGAGAAAATAGAGTTCGGTTGGCAAGTTTTTAGTTAACCGTATAGTAATGCATTTCCTAATCGGCTCAACAAAAACGTTCGTTTCGCAACTTTTTCCTCACGCCATACGCTGTCTATACACTATCCCGAAGAAAAGTTTATCAAGAGAAACACAACCATATTTCAGCAATATGTTGAAAAGAAGTTCATGTTGTTTATGCAAACACACCTTAAGTCTTGTACTCCGTCTCAAACGACATATTATGGATCATAATAATATTATTATACTATAATAATAATATACAGAGTGTAATAAAAAGATCTGCTAAATGAAATAACTTTTCTACTGATCTAAATGTTTTTTCAAATAATGTATAAACGTATGCAGTATAACATTTTTTTTTTCAACATCAAAAATAAAATATTTAAAATGACCAATTTTCAAACCTAGTTTTAAGACAAATTTGATGGAAAAACGTTTATTTAAGTCATGTAGTTTATTTTATTAATTTTTTTTTTTAAATATTAATATTTTAATTAATTAATTAATATTTTTATTAAATTAATTTGAAACGCAATAACTTCTTCAAAATATTCTTTTTTGTAATTTCCTGGCATAAGTATAATATATTTTCTAAAATCCCTACTATTCCTAGAATTTTCATAATTTGTGTTATACGTTTAACTAGTAGGTATAAATTTTTTTTTTACATTTCTTCAGGTATTTAGGCTATTCTGTTATATCCTGTACACACATTTGTATAGTATTATGTACATTTTTGATTTATAAATAATATATTTATGTTTTCTTTTCAATAATTCGTCAACTTCAAGTTAAGTTTGAAAATTATACGTTTTGTGAAGGAAATGTTTTCGTCGGATATTTGAAGTGAAACAACTTTCGTGGGGCGTACTTAACATTAAATTATAAAACTTAGCATACATGATTTCAGTTTAATTTGTAAACTGTAGTTTGATTCATCTCGAAAATTTTGGAACTCCTAAGTTCATGCATGACGTTTGTTCGATATTTTTCGTAAACTTCATACTGTTATAATAGTTTACGGACATTTTATAACTGTTTTGATTTAGATGTTTTCCGAAACGTCTTTAGAAATTTATAGCCAGAATATATTAAGGCAATGTTTATATTAAAGCTTACATATTTCTAAACTTATTTGTCTAAATATTAGTTTGGACTTTTACGAAAGTTCTTATCCTTCGGCTTGGCACATTAATATTAATCAATGTATTACTGCAGAATAGAATATACGTATGATTACGATTGGCACAATTTCGTTTTTAATGTTTATTAAATTTTTTTTTAAAATTATATTTTACGTGTATTACACATCACACTGTCGTAAACTTGCAGCCGTATATTATTGTTCAGTATCGGCAAGGGTTTACGATAAAAAAAAAAAATAAATATATATACACTTTTGTCCTGGAGCTTTTGGTTATTTCAACATGAAAAACTTTACAATACCGCACCTACTCTGCAGTCGAAACGCACACGACCGCTTAAGAATAACTCTTACTTCCACAGGTGTAGGTATTATGTCATCGTCAGTAATACATAGATTATCCGTTTGCTTTCACCGACAATACAAGACCATAATAAATATCGAGGTATAGGTACTACACTGCACATACGCCCACCCTTGTTCGTTAAGGATTTCACTACAAGCCACGCGCAGGGGCTACCCCAGCGGCTATTTTTTCTGATTTTCTGGAGTGCACACAATAGGTTATATTATATATATTTAAATTTGACTACTAATGAGGTATAGGGTTGAATGCAAATTTTATTTTCTCATACCTATTATACCTATCTTATATATTCCACGTATGGATCGTAAACGCTTTAAAATTGTCATTTTTAATATTTAATATTAACAAAAGGTAGGTACTAACTACCTCCAACACCACGTAGTAAAGTATAAAAAATCACTTGTCTAGGTTACAGAATTTATAACTGAAAAACTGATAGTCACTATCAAACGTCTTGGGGGAAGGGGGTGGTAGTTGTGGTCTCATACTCTCATGCACCGCGAAGTGCCGGTGATGGTGTCAAAAGAAGGGTAGTCGGCGGTGGGTTAAACACTAATCAAACAGCGGTGATATCTACGAGTACTATATTTTTATGTCAACGGTTGTGTTTGTATGCGGGTTCACGGGAGAACTATACCACGGTAATCGTAACTGTGATATTATTATCATAATTATTGAGTGTCGGATAACCGGTGGCGGAAGCGACCCCTAAAGTATAGTGCATAATAATAAATATATTATCTATTAATTAACCCATCGGTACCGAGCGTCAGCCGACTAAGAAATTTATTGCCAAAATCTGAATAGACAAATAGGCCACGATAAAATAATATAGGCGATTCACATAACGCGTATACATTATTATGTGCCCGGGAACGGGGATGATATTACGGGGGCTTGGCCTATATATTTATATGCACGCCACAATAATATATTAGGTATAATATCTCTCTAGGGGGGGGGGGTGACTAAGTATACGCGGATCGGTTATATTATCCTCGCTGAGTGCCGCGGTGCGATGAGTACGGGGCTGAGGCGCACGAGGACCAAACAAGGAGATCTCCTCCGTCCTAAGCTCGGCCTTATAATGTATTAGGTATTATAATTTTCTTTTGCTATCATTACTACTTTTACCATTCATACCATCGCTAAAGCTACTGCTACTACTACGACAACAAATACCATATTATTATACCACTACTAACACTTCGGATCCTGGTCCTGTCCCCGCAGCTATACAGCCGCCGAATGCTTTATTACGGTTGCGTGGGTGGCGTCAGATGCCGCGTATTTAGTCGTTGCTTTTTGAAAGATTGCTAGCAATATAGCGCTGTCACGGTACGTCATATCATTATTATTATTACTATCATCGTCGTCGTCGTCGTAAGAAGCACTTTGAGATTTGTTCAGTGCTTTTACTGCGGTAATAACGGCCATTAGTCAGTCCGCGGGGCTATTCGAAATCCACAGCGAAACACAAGAGGATGCAGCGTAAAGTGTATTAGCAACTTCGACCTTGGGACTGATTATCGCGGTGATATAATACCCAAGTTACGGTCTCACAGTAATTAATGACAAGACTGGTTTTGTTCCACGCGTACTATCCACACACACGGGAAGAACCTAGTAAATCGTACCTATTTGTATTAGAAATGGTACCAACTAGTTTTTGAAAGTTTGTACAAAATATGTTAATTAAGTCAATCCTTTTTACAGGTAGGTATATGGGGGCTCTACAGACAATTCTGAAACCTAATTACAATATTTATCGGGACCGTGTCGGTAAGACATGTTATAGCCTATATGTATAATAGTGGTTGTAGTCGTGCTATACAGTACCTATATAATATAATATGACTTATGAAGACGTAATTATTATGTTTTCTAAATTATTGCCTTGATACGGTCATAGTATGACTTGTTTATTATTTATGAAACCAACTTCTCAACCACGTGTGAATAAAAATAATACACTGATCCGTTGGAAAGAAAAAATGAAAAAAAACACATGATTAACGGATAAATGTTCTACTGCGATGGGTGTCATAAAAAGTTTTAGCTTTTAACTTTAAAAGTCCTGGATCTCATTTTAAATCGTTCACACTACATATCAGTCCACACACGTGTTTACAAACATATTTGCTTAAGTACATTTTATAAAACTGCTGTTTTGAGAATTTCTGATATTGAATTTTGTTCTTTTATTATGATTTTGTTTATTTTTTATGGAAATTAGTAAACACCTATGTGGTACACCATTTTTAAAATTTTTTTTTTGATATTTATGTGATTGAGTAATGTTTTGAATTATATTTATTGTTGGTATTCATTAATATGAATACTTATAGAAGTATACATAATAATATATAACTATAATGTTCAAACTTTATTGGCGGTGCATAAATACTTAAAAGTTTTAGTATCTATGCATACCACAAATAATCTTTTTTTAAATTAATTAAATTTATTTGAAAAATAAAGATAATATAAAATACTAGTTATCACATTAAACTTACATAACAATTATACAATGAAATATAAAAATATATAATTGTTAACTTAATATGAATAACAATTATGTTGAACTAAATCTTTTGAATTAATGATGTTATAATTTTGTGTATAATATACAACGAATACATTTTGAATCACTACTCACGCTACTTTCAAATCTTAATTGTATTCAAATTATTCATTGTACTTTAATAGTTATAAATAATGTATTAAAAATATAAGACAAACTAAATGTTTAAAACATTTGTCGAGAAACATTTATTATAACAGTTTTTACATCTACTGTAGTTGAACGTAGTCCTACGTATTTTGAATTTCATAATATTTTAATTGCGAATACTTTTAATTAAAATTATTCAATAATTATATTACTATTCATGTTATATTATTTTATTACATTACATTTGGCCTGTTTCTAACCAAGACGGAATTCAACATGTTACAAAAATATAAAAGAAAACGATTGGCGAACATGTTTTTCTTACCACTGAAGTTATAAATCAGTAATATTCTGTGAGCTTGTGTGTGATTTACAAGGGACCAATGTGAAACACTAAAATTCGCAACTTTTAAATTTTAAATGGAAAAAAACGCAATCGTAAAAATTGTATCTAATACTGACGTTATACTATTTACATAGTTTTATTTTGGTTATAAATGAGTTTTTGTTTCAATAAAATAAATACTTTTGAAATCTAAGGTCTTTGTTATCCTCAAGAATTCAGGATATAAAATAAGTCATGTAAACAGATCTTACAAAAATTGTACGCAGACAAAAAGTAAAAACCTATTCTACCTATTTTTTTGATTTATTTTATGAAATTTACATATATTTATCACGTTCAATAATTTTTGTTTTTTATTTCACTCAACCCTTAGAATGATATACTACTAAATTATTATTTACTTACTAACTTTTGATTCAAATGAAATAATCCAATATTTTTTATTGAGTTATGAATATTGTTATGAATGCAGTTTTTATGTTAGTCTAAATTAATAATATTTTATTAATTGATAAACATTTTAGCTAAATTAAGACAGTTAAAAATGTATGGTAAATATAAAAATAATTTTTTTTTCTTATCTGTGACGGAGTTGACATAATATAATTATATACACCTGGATGGTTCCCATAATTGCACTTATTATTTTAAATTGTATACCCATATAAAATATGTTAACAAGGACATAGAAAACTTTAATATATTATATTATATATATCTATACAATTTGTATTTTCCTATCTTAAAGAATTTATAATAAATTGTATGAAAAATAATTTAAACGTTACTTGTTCGGTTAAGATGTAAAAATACATTTTATGAACAGAATAATAATTTCATGTTTTACTTTATGTTTGGTATACAACCATTATGAATATAAAAAATTATACTTCTAGTCAATTACAACCATATTTATTGTTTGTAATTTAAAGTAAATTATTAATATTAATATAATTTGTATTTTATGGCATTATGTTTAAGAAATAATTCTATTTCGATAATGAATATATTTTATAATATGATCAATCATCATAATATAATAACAAAGGAAATATTTACACGATTTTCGGTGTTATGAGACAGGGAAATAGTATTATGCTGCACATTTGGTTTTTAATAAACTATTATATTATTATATCAAGTATCTAATATGATATTATGATGGACATAGGACATGTGTACATTTCGAGAGGTTTTGGTTGAAAATATAAAATATAGGTAATATACCTACAGTTTCTGTGTTTTACACAACAATGGTGTAATGTATAATAATGGATAATACATATTTATTAACTATCATTATCATTAATATTTAAGTTTAATAAAAAAATGGTTATTTAATTACCTAACCTATTAATTTACTAAAATATTAATTATTAATACTCTACTTAACATGGATTTATTTCATGGTTATAAAAAAATGTTCACGATGAGAATATTGTAAAATTGATTTAAGCAATATTATTATAATTGTATAGTTTGTTTTACTTAAATCAAAAATCAGCATTTACAAGACAGTTAAATACGTAATTATTTAAAGTATTGAAACAATTTTGGTTTTATTTGCAAACTACAAACTTGAAAAGTTAAAATTTACACACAATATGACAATAATTGTATACGCATCAAGGAAAAGTTTAACATTGTAATTTATTTCGATAACTTACCCTTTTATGATTTGTTACTAATAATCTCTTCATATTTTACACATTGTGGTGATATATAATGTTATAATGTTATACCTTATATAAAAATTAAAAACTAAATTTTATGGAGTGACTCTTCCAGAGAGATAATCATCGATGAATAACATTTTTGGGGTTTTTAATAGCACGTACTGACCTGCTTAAGTTATTTATGTAATTTAGAATATCCTTATACATTTCAATGATGTGAGTCGAGACTTTTAAAGATAAATAGATTTTTATTGAAATAATAAAAATATTACTATAGTAAATGAACTAGAAAATAACCACAAAGATAAAATATAATCGGTTAACGATAGAAAAATTATAATTTTATTTTTTAAATTGTTATATATTGCTCAATTTGAATAGATTTCGCTCCGTTAATACAATAATCGTATTGTATTTTATGCATTTTCAAACCTACACTATTATTCATAAAAACCTACTTTTATTTATGCGTATTGTTTGAAAACATTCGTTATTTCTTTTTGTGTTTTATTGTACCTCGGAGAATTCTCATATATCCTTACAGTACTATTCATCCACCAAATATTTAGCATTCCACTGTCGGTTCGTGTTTGGTTTTATTGATCTCTATTCCTTATTTTTGGAAAATTAAGGGAGCACTTCAAAATACCATTCAATTTCCTCAAAATATCTGATACAGCGTTGTAATCATTAATTACATTATTTTATATATTTAAAAAATGCACAGGTTATTAATGAATAAAAAATATGCATTATTGGCTCAGAAAAAATGTTTATCTGAAATCAGTATGAGTCATAGTCTATGAAATATTTTATTTTACTTATTAAAAAATGTATCATGAATAAACCTTGAGACAGTTGTATGTATTTATGTACTCACACAATACTATAGTCTATAAGAATAAAATATGATAAACTCAAGTACAATTGAAAAAAAATAATTAATTTGTTCTTAAATTTTGCAAAGGCATTTATTTTGATCATTCAAGGTCAAGATTGAAAAACATATTTGACCATCCAAAAAATTATGTCAGTACACTGCATTTCTTATAGCCATTATAGTTTTGAGTTTAACTGATTCGTTTTATAAATTAATTTTTTATCATTCACTTCATTCAATAGACATAAAGAAAACCCCCTTCAGCATAATTAATCATCATACTATTACATTTCAAATCAAACATATAAAATCAAAAAAATGTCCGTGTCTACAGTAATTTCCTGTAATTATCAGTTCAATCATATGAAACTACAGAGATTTAAATATAGTTATATAAAATATGCTTAACAATTAAATATAAAATAACAGGACATTCTGCTGTATTTTAGGTTCTGACTTTTGAGTGTACCTATCGTTATTGAATAACTCACTGGCCATTTAAGGGGCTGTGTCGATGTGTTCAATTTGAACTCAAAAATAATCATTAAAAAAAAAAGATTTTGAGTGTATCAGTCTGCCAGCCTATAATTCTAGAAATATTTTATAATTTAATCGTATAACTCTTAGAAGGACGGACTGTAGTAGGAACTAGTTTTTACAAAACCATAGCATGAACATAATATTATTATTACTATACATTTTTATCGTACCTAATATTATATTATTAACACTTTTAATTTAGAAGTCAATACCGACGTACATTTATAGAACGGTGTAAACAGGTCTATGGTATAAATAATTTAAAGTGAATATACAATTTCATCGTGAATAGAAAATAAAAATATAGGTACATTATGGTGAGAAAAGTTTCAAGGTTTCTACGAATAATGTTTTTTTTAATAAAATTCGTCAAAATTTGAACTTGGATTGTCTATCTTTGTGTATAAAAATAATAATATATACGTAATGGTGAAAAGTTACAAGTTTCTGCACATTTTATATTTTTCGAATAACAACAACTAAAAACATTGAAGAATTGTTATTTTTCGTTTAAGTATCCAACTTTGTAAAATCTTGAACTTCAAATATCTATAAAAAAATATTGTGGGTATGCATTTTTGATGTTTTTAAATTGGTTTAAGAAAAACATATGAATAAATTATTATTTATTTTCAAGACCAGGCAAGAGTTCAAACATTTTTATCAACATGTTTAAATAAAATATTAAAATCAATTTTAAGTATATGGCTATAAAGCTTTAAATAGCTTTAAAACAATCTACCCACTCTAAATATTTATAGTAGGTACCTAATTAAGTTTTTTTTTTAGAAAACAATAATTTTAATTAAAATGAAATGTTTCAAGTTTTTACGATAAATATATTTTGAGTTAACATAATACAATGACAAATAACTTTTTGATCAAACATTTTTATTTTACGTTTGAATATCTTATCCAATTTTATCAACATTTTCACTTAAACGCTTTTAATAACGTAATGTGTTGTGCCTTTACGGTAAATTTATTTTAACTTAAATATATGGAAATTCGTATTAAAGTTTCAAGTGTTAATAATAATTAATAAGTAACATTTCATGTCATCGTTGTTTTTTTTTTTAAAAACCTTAATAATTCCAACTTCTAATGGTTATAAAATGGTTCAAGTGTTATTCAAATGGTTTTTCTATATTTTATTTTAATTTATGTAAGAACAAATTATACTGAGCTTTGCTTTAAATTTTCAAACTTTTTGACTTACAAACAAAATTTTTTTATTCATAATTCGAAAAATTATGATGATAAACTAAAACGTTCCAAAATATTATGAATATTATACATAATTATCTAGAAAACGCTTATTAATATATTTGGTAAAAAAAATTAAAATGTCTATGGTTTTCATTAGAGAATTGCAACAAAAAATAAAAATAAGATTTTGTCAAAATGAGTAAAATATATTCCTTATTTTTTGTGATTAATAGTTTTTTACATACATTATTAACTATCCATAATTTAAACAATATATTCACCGCATCACTCAGAATAAAAATTGTACAAATATTGGGATATAATATAATTTCTGTTTTGAATATTATACAACTATAAAATTGTGAACAACGTCAAAATTACCGATAAAAAAAAGTCGAATCACACCTTTCAACAATATTATATATTTAATCCATCTGCAAACAAAATGTTGTTGATCATAATAATTGCCGCCACAATACCTTTATTTTATAACAGTTATGATACATGACGTATATTTTTTGAGGTCACATCGGTCGCTGTTTATACAATCACTTAGATTCCGAACACTCGTGTTGTGTTTGAAAATAATAGACAGTAACTAGTTTATAACGTCTAATAATATTAAATAATGATTACTATTTTTATATTATTAAATTACGCTAGTATAATTTGATCCCAGTCTTCTGCTGCAGTCAATATTCGTTGTGTTTGTTTTTAGAAATATACAATGGATATAATGCAGTTATGTGTACCTGCAATCCATTTGTATTTTATCCTCTTATCATGTTTTAGATTGCGTGCTTGAAAAAAAGAGCAGTCATGTTTTCCATAAGATTAACTTCTTGTTCCATTAAAAACCAATGGCAGTATTATTTAAGGAAAATCAAATTAATCAGTAATCTAATACTCAATTGATTTTTCATAGCACATGTAAGAGGTATAATTTATATTGGTTGGCCAAAACTGAGCATGCGATCCATTACATAAGAAGGAATAATTGTTTTTTCGAGTTGCAGCCTTACGGAATTGAGGTGACGATAAAATAATATTACATATAATATATTATTTATTTATCATAAAAACATACAATATAAATAAACTATATGAGTATGTTAATACCTAATCTACGAAGCAATGCTTGTGATGGGGGTAGGGAGTATCAGTTATAATATTTTATATATAATATTATGTAGGTATAAAAATAAAATGATAATATAATAAATAATTCTTATTATATAGGAGAAATATGATTAAAACGTCAGCGGCGACTGTGAAACGTCTAAAGTCATGTACGAAATACAATGTTTGTATATTTTTTTCGCAAACGTTATCGGTTCAAACATTTTCTTATCTGTCCATCGTTACGCGTGTCACGTGCAGTCTCGATTTTCAGGACAGTCTGTTGCAACCGGTCACGACTTGACCAAATCTACTTTGCTAACGAATCGGTTTTCAGCATAATACCTATCAGTCGTGGTCGTTTGTGTAGCAAACTTAAAAATAATGCTTCTTTTAAAGTAATAATCTATGTTGTGCACTTGTGCCCATAGTCCTATATGTATTATACCTTTAAATAATATGTTACACCTTTATTGAGGAGTCGATCAAAACTATATTTGATTTTGAATTTGGTTAATGTGGTGACTTTAATTAAAAATCAAAATACCTATCTGACAGTGTTTCCATCAGGTAAAAAATATTCACCGGCTAGATGCTTCAATATTTCGGAAACGTGACATATTATATTGTGTCGTTGCCTTTTGTTTTTTATCGTTACAACCTAGCCCCTAAATTGCCTATACGTCGCGCCATTTAATACATTTTAGACATAGGTTTTAAAAACGTTACTGTCTGTCGTTGAAAAAATATATATTGGTTCAAACACATCCAAAATAGAGCATTAAAAAAAATAGTTGTAAAATTTACATTTGAATAAAATGGGAGGGTTAAAATAAATAAAAATTATTTTCATTTGTTTCATTTGACAATACGTGCATTGATACCGTTTACAATAATATATAAAGTTAGTTTTATTTTATTATACTCTCACAACTATGTATCCCATATTAAATTGCAGTTAACAAGAAATTAAAATAATAAGAACGGTGGAGGTTGAGAGAATATAATAGGATTACGGTGGTTTTACGTAAAAAGTAGATTTTCAGACTTCCACGTTAAAATATGGTTATCTCCTTTATTTTTATGTTTCACTGCTTTATTGTTTAGGTTTTTTTTTTCACATATGACTCTTTACAAACATCAGGCACATAAGCCTTTATTAATATGTGCATAGCTATGATTATGGTAGGTAGTGTTTGTGAAACATTTGACGATAACTGTTTGTTTATTCCACACAAATAACCATTATGTATAAAAAAAAAATATAATACCAACACAAAGGTAAAATTGGAAGTCACTGTTAGATACCATTAAAAAGTAGATTTTACTCTTTATTTTAATATAAAGTTGAAACCATAAAAAATATACTAAAATATTGCATTTCAGACAGTTATATAAATATATTTTATAATATAATCGTTTGTATTAATAATACTTTATAAGTAACACATTTCTGTTTCAAATTTAATTCACGCATAATATTTTGTATGGATTTTAATAACTAAACAATAGCGAATTAGTCGGCCATCGATTCACATTTAAAATGGTTTTTATTCATGATTATACACTAATTAATTAATAGTTTAACATGTAAGACGATGGTATTGAAACATTTATACTAATAATATTACAACTTATAGCAATAATAAATGCATTTTTTATAATTTAATACTTTTTCTTTATAGTTATTATGTTTTAATTTAAGAAATCTTTGTGGAGAATACCTTAGTATTTTAAATATAATTTTTTCAGTGGTATTGATTTTTGTTATTGTCAGAAACACATGTGGGAAACCCAAATACAATGTGCGCCATCAATATCATTGATTAAAACGTATTTGCACATAAGAGATGCCGATTAATTTGTACCTATCTAATAGCACTAAAAACAATATTCAAAAAATTATTTATATTTACATTGACTAAAATAATATTATAATAATTAATAGTTAATGGAAATATTATTTATAGGTAGTTTTATTCTTATTTATTATTTATATTCCTTTTTTTATTTAATCATAATACGTTTTTGTTATACGTTGTTATAAGTACCTCTAAAAAATAACAAAAGCGTTGGATTTTTTTTTCGAGTGTATTATAATATAACTACGGTAACAAAAAAAAACAAACTGTATAAGCATTGAATTATGGAAAGCATTTTAGAAATTATAGCAGACGGGATTGACAAAATGAAATGTAGGGGTGATCAAATGTGCTTTTGATAAAAGTGATCAAGGAGTGATGGTCACTAGGATCGTCAAAAACTATTGTTCGCAATAAATTGTTAGACGATTTAAACATAATTATTATTTTCTTGAAACTAGTACTCATAGCTACATTTTATCGAATAAATAATTGAAAAGAAACGTAAAAAATACAAACAATTATCTACATTCTATATATTATACAATAAATAAATAGCAATCACTATCCGGTATATCAACAAACAGTTATACAAATATTAAAGTTAAATTCTTTAAATTCTATTCACTGTACCTCGCACTGTTATAGAAATGATTTAAATATATTTTTAGTTATAACATTATATTGGTTTTTGTAGATATTATTTCTAAACTCTATAGCCAAATAAATATTACAAAGATTTTCGATATTATATTGAATTAAAATGATTGCAGTTATGTTTATTTAAATAAGATTTGAAGTCATCGTCAGTTTTGATCAGAGCAAAAGCTTACTAAAGTATCAACGATGTTTTCACACTATTTTGATGAAATATTTGATTACAAATATAATTATCGCTATATATTTTTTACATAAAACAAAAAAAATGTATGTACATTTTCTATTATCATTTCGATCATGTGCACGTGATATGTTTGCATCATATTTTTGTAAGACACTAATTATATCATATTTAAAATTTAGTACAATTATTGAGTGACAACCACCATATCGGATTCAGAGTAGATTCTACGCTGTAGAACTTTATGTTTTCGTATATAATTTGACAATATTGTGTATGTCACAATCGTTTGTCAGCTGGTTAACCTTCTATGTTCTTCTCAGTGGTGTATACAGAAATGTCTAATAGGTGGAAGAGGGTTATTATATCACAAAAAATATATACCTAATTTAATAATTTATATGTTTCACGAACACATTTTCATGTTTTCATGTAGGTAGTTAAAAAAAAGCCAGAGGGCTTAAACTTAACCCCCCCGTCACCACGTGAGCGACACTGGTTCTTATGAATATGCTTCCGAAAAAAAAAACAAAGTTTTATTAGGAAAAAAAACAAGCATAATAATATGACGATTAAATCAATAGCAAAACATTTATTTTCAAAATAAATAATACCTGTGGACCAGAAAATATATCAATAATAAATACTAGTACCTAGATAGGTAGTTAATTCGTAGTTTTGTAAATCGAGTATCGACAATAGTAATGATAACTATGAGCGATTGAGATGAAAACAGTGACGTAAATTCCAATAGGTCAAACATTTGTTAATAAATTAAACACTCGATAAATGTATTAATAAATTTAAATAAGTGTGCATTTTGAATTATTCGTTTATTATCTAGCTAAAAATACCTATTAAAATATCAAAAATGTATAGGAGTGGTCTATCTTTTTCAGTTTTTGGTATTGGAATGAACGAAGAGTAACTAAAAATAATTAATTAAAAAGTTGCTATATTATAATTAGATTTCTGTGCCGAGCACTACCCAAAAGGTAAGACCAGTAAAACCTACATGAATATTACGCGGTTCCAAGTAATAATAATATGTGCACTGTAAATAGTGTAGCCGCTTACATGGAAAAATGTTCTATGTAAATAACAAAAGCAATCAATGGTTATCCATATATTTTGTTATCGGTCATAATATTATGGCCAACAAAAAATAAGAACCTCAACAAACGCCCGGGGTTGACAAACAATTCCGCCATGTTTTAGTATTATTATCATATAGTTATTAAGAGATATTTTGTATTTTTATGTTTTCACAACTTCGTAGCGCAGACATTTAATATAATTGTGATTTGTAAGTTAATATACTATTAATTATATTTCATACAAAGTCATAAATTCACCGTACATATATTGTGTTATAAAGCGTGAATGATCGACTAGTTAAGCACTTATAATATATGTCAGCATTTTTATTCGATTATCGATCAGATAATGATTTTAAACCGAACTGGAAAACACTAATGCTATATATTATTATAGTTCGTTTTCATTTTTACTCATGGCACTTCTTGTCATTATTCTAATGATTATAACACCACGCCCGGGAAGTGAAATTTTTTCCATTTTAGCGTAAGGCTTGTACAGGATTTCAAAAATACAACAAAATAATAACACAAACAATATGCTAATGTATGGGGTGCTTTTGAGCAGTTGCGTGTTCTTTAGGTGTATGATTTGTAATAAAAATAATAAAAAAAAATTTAAAATGCCATTAACTAATATGTTTGTTCGACAACGATAACATACATTTACTAGGAATACATTAGGAATTTAGTTGAATGAATTGTTATATTTTGTTCATAGGAGATTGTTGCAATAATATTTTGGAAACAACTGGTATTGATTGAAAAAAAATATATTTAAAAACTCCGTTTTTACGCGTGTGTGATTATCAAAGGAAATCATACGATAATAAACAATGGTTTGTAACAACAGTTGAATCTTTGCACCTATACGTAATGTTTCGAATATCCTAAAAAAATAATATAACGAAATAGTGCAACGTTCAATTATTGAAAGAAAACGCTAATAACTTTCAACTATGAGTAGTTCAGAATGCCATAAAAAAATTAAATATATTATAATATTACACTAGCTCAAATTAAGTTCAAATAATGTGGAGGCAATGCGTTAGGTATTAGATCAATTTTTCTCCGCACTTATTTGACTTATTTGACTTCATCGAATATCGCTTTTTGAACACAATAATTTAGTATCACATGAAAATAATGTAATGTAATAATCTGAGTACCACAACTTATTGTCACGGGGACTATGGTGGTAAAATATAACACGAAATATTTAATATTTATTAGTTAAGTCACGCCTATTACTCAGATAATATATTATACAAATAATTATAAAATACTCTCATACATAAATATCTTATCAATATTGACTGCTGTTATTCACAAATGTTATTATTATTAAGTAGCTCTCCTGACCCCATGTCCTCATTACTATTAGATAATATAAACCATACGGTTTTGAATATAAATTCTGAAGGCACGTATTATCCTAGATTATCATCCTTTATTCATATAATATGACGCAGTTGAATAACTCAAAACAGAAACTACTCGTTCAAATTTAAAAAGAAAATCATCTGCTCCAACAATTTACACTAAAAATTGAGGAGCTCGTTGTAAAAAATAAGTTTTTTTGCCCATTCGTTTTATGGCATAAACGCCATAAAAAAAAAAAAAAAAATGAAAGTATTTTAAAACATTATTTTTAAGTACAACGAAAAACTCTCAAAAAACAAGAACGAGAAATTGTATGGTTAAATTATGAAAACCATAAATGGGTGGGTAAGCATGCTTGCAGGCAAATCACCCTGTATAATATATGAACCACACGCAACCCCATCACACCAAAATCCTACGTAGGTACGTTGCTTTATCTTTACCAAATAATACACTACCCACTGTACAGGACCATACTTGGACCCGGAATATATTATACATCACAGATAATAGCACAACTGTTGTGTATAAACGTCGGATGACGACTTCCGTGGTTTGCGGTTACCTGTATGTTATAATATTATAATAATGGTACATACAATAATAATAACAACGAAATAGTGTGTCCGCTCTGTAATTATATAGTTGGTCGGAAGCTACCCCCTCGCTGTCCTACTTTTTTTTTTTTTAGAGGGCCTTTGTTTTTTTTTCACAGTTATTCCCTCAAAATCTACGGTGGTATTTTATCATTTTAATGGCAGTTAATAACTGCTAAAATTTAAATATCGAGAAAAACGCAATACTGCAGTCGATGGCGGAAATAGTTTGGAATTCACCAGGGTATTTTTACGTGGCAGAGAAGAGTCAAATATTTGCTTTTTTTGTATAGTGTATTATGTATCTAACCTCTGCTGGGGACGATAAACGTAATCATTTTACTATATAGAATACAATATACATATATTATATACTTATTCTCGAGTAGTATTCCGAAAATGTTTTCCAAAATACCTATCCATATTTTTTTATAATATTAATTTAGTTTTTATTTATTTACCAAGAATTTTCTACCATTATAAAAAAATCGAAATCGAAATTGAATTATTATTTGTGTACACTAACACTTATCAGTGATAAGTTATCACTAATATCACTTATTACTAATACACTTACCCATCACTTATACACTAACACTTGAGGATCTTAAGATACGTGATGGATCATACATAGTATAATACTTAAAATATCATCATTTTAATTGATTTGTGTTTAATTTTTTTATGCGGACTATAATATTAGACATCGGAATTAGAAGAATTGACACATTCATATATGAAAAACATAATATTGTAAGCGCGGTGAAAATTGCATTAAAATAAACATTATTACGTTCCATAATAATACTACTTAAATTATTCTAATATAATACCTATACCTAAATACATTCCTTCAAGCGTTATCGTAAACGATAAATCATTATTAAATTAATGTTATACATATAAGGGTACATAATTCAAAATTATCAAACAAAAACTGGTTAAAATGTATTTCGACTCCTCGATGTGTTTTATGAAAATATTCGGAATACTATTTCATTTTATTTTTTAAAGGGTATTTGAATACTTGTTCCGGTAACATACTTTTAGAAAGTATTTGATTCGAGTATGCGGTTATAATATATACCAATACCTATTATGTAATAATATTATGTACGAATACTTGCGCTGAAGCTATAAATTATTTATCGACGGGTTCCTATTATAGGTAATTTAATATACAATGTATATATATATACATGTCATAAGTCAAATTGTTATTATAAGCCTCGAAATCGTATACGTGCGTGTGTGTGGTGGGGGGGGGGATAGTTTGTAAGCGAGGCGACGACCGGTAAAACGATCTTTCCTCGAAAAGGTTCAGAAACTTCTAGAGAGGGTTATTAGACAACTGACGACAATATTATACGAGTATACATTATAATACATAATATTGTACACCAGACGTATAATAATAATAATAATAATAATAATAATATTACACAGATAGCTATAATATCGCACCATAAGCCGATAACGGGCATGTTCGCGGTCAGCGCGCGGTCTAATCATGTCCGACGTATCGTGAGCGCATTATGATATTAAAAGGTCGGTCGGTCGGTCGCTATTATAACGACGGTTTGGAGACGATGGCTGTCATAACCGCCATGGTCCGACGACTTTGGCCATATTTCGGAGCTGATGACCGAGTTTTGTGCGCGTCCCGTGACTAGACTGTTCGCCGGTGCCGTTATTGTTATTATTATTATCGTCGTCGTCGTCACAGAGGAGGTATCGCGTACAGCGTACCTATATAATATTACGATATGTATAAATATAATATATTACTATCATCATAGAATCGCGCGTGTTTCGGTCGCAAAATTACAGTGTTGTGCACACACGAACCGACCTAGCCCGCTATAGCTCATTACAATATTACTATACAATAATATCCAGCTCGGCCTTTATATAGGTAATTATAATATTATGACGTGCACAGCGGGCAATTATGAGCGGCGAGTATAGTACCATAGTATTATGTATAGCACAGCGCCGCGGGTGTGTCTGATGGTCAGCGCAAATTGGCCATGATGTGCACATAATAGTAGTAATAATAATAATAATAATAATAATAATAATAATAATAATGATACTAATTACACTCGTATGACTACCTGTGTTATGATAATATTATAGTTTAAATATATAAAAGAACTTGTGCTGACTGACTGATTCATCATCGCCTAGCTGGAACCGCCGAAGGTGTGAACTTTGGTCAGTAGTTTCGTGTTAGAATATTATACAGAGACCTACGGGCAACGACTGTAAGTAAGGATTTTCTGAAATTTGCATTTTAAAGAGGTTCTCGAACAAGGATTTTGAGATTTTGAATTTTTAAATGTACTCATATTATATAGACCATACTTTAAAATTCTTGAAATTTTCCATACTACATAAGGAATATCCTGAGGCGATACAAACTTCTGCTTTTTAAAATGAGAATTCCCTTATTTAGTGGTTAATTTTTTTTTAAATGCTGATGTACCTAAATCAAAATTCGAATGAGTAGTTTCTTAGTTATTAAAATATTTGTATTAAAGATAATAGTCATTAAAAATGGTTTTACATAAAATACAATACTTAAAACTGGATCAAGTATTTATTATAATTGGGCCATTTTTACAAATTATTAATATTGATAGATTAATATTAATGACTACAATTTTCAAATGCCCATAGCCCCCATATCTTATAAAGCCATTATTACCATGGACCTTTTATCCTTAGTACACAAAGTCGAATAACTCAAAAACTACCAGTACAAATTTTGATTCTGATACGTCAAAAATTTTAGAAAAATTATCCATTGTATTTAATATTGAAAAGTGGTGTTCTCAAATGAAAAACAAAAGTTTGTATCTCCACAGGACACTTCTTAAGTAGTACCAAAAATCTCAAGGATTTTTAATATTTATCAACTGCTATTATATAACAACTTATTAGGAACACTGTATTACATTTTAAAGCTTTACGACCCAACAGATCCAAAGTTTTATTTAAATTTATAGAATAAAATACTAAAAATATTGAAAATGTATATAAATAACTTAAACGAGTCAAAATATAAATATAAATTTTATCATGCATAGAAAGTTATAAAGTTATAAAGTAGAAATGTTATAAAAATGTCAAGTATCTATGCTTAATAGTTTTTGAATAACGAACAATTAAAATAATCGTTGAATGATAATTTGTTAATTTACGTGTGAATATCCTATTTCTAGCTTTAAAAACTCATAAAATATTAATTTTACTTTCCAACAAACTTTTTTTTTTTGTTAAATGTAGGTTGAATTTGCAAACCTTAAATATATAAAGAAATTTCTATGAATATCTAATCCTAAATAGTTTGTTTTTTATGAACTTAATAAGATTTGATTTTGATACTTCAAAAATGTCTGAACAATTATTCACTGCACAATTTACAGTTAAAAAGATGTGTTCTCGTTTGAAAATCAGAAGTTTGTACCTCCACAGGACACTCAAGTCCTTAAGCAGTACAAAAAATCTCAAGGATTTGAAAATATGTTCTTGAAGTATATTATTTAAAAATTCTTAAAATCAGATTTTCAATAACTGTATTTTTGAAGGAAAAAATGGGGTGCACATGTTTGGTGAATAACCCTGTAAATTAGTGTAATTTAAATGCATTGTTGCATCATTCACTGCAGTAGTTGTGAAGGGGTGGCACTGGTAAAATTGCAAATGACGCGAGCTCGGATTCGGTATACGGGTCTGGTATGTTTATGACTTACTGACTTGCATGGTAAATACGCCATGAAAACATCAAGCGGATTCGTTTGAACGTAAAACTGCAGACGGCGACTGCCCATAACTACACTGCACTACACACTATATTGTATAATAACAAAATATAGGATGGTAGGTATATAATAATAATATGATGACAGTGTTTTTCATATTCCTATTCGTATGTTGAGCAGCGACCCACTACTGTGACGTGGACCAGGTTCTTCTGCCAGGTGACCAATAAAAAAAAGTGCCAACCGTACTGTGGTATAGGTACTGTAAAAGACTCTACGTTCTATAATAGTATATTATAGCTGTTTAAATATTAATAGTTTGATCTCATTATGATGATAGGCATATTATGCTTTCAGTCCATCGTATTATAAAATTTGTCCCGTTATTGGTAGGGAGATATGTACTGCGATGCACAACTTTACCCGCGTATAATGTCATCTTGAATAGTGCGGCGTTCCCTCTATGGTAACAAAGGGAAGATGATCAGAATATAAATTATTTTTAAATTGACACAACCATAATAACATTACTTTTGTAAGTACATTTTTGCAAATGCACAAACAAATTATTGCAGGTTGCGTGAACACAAAAAAATATTAATAGGCAGTAAATACAAATACAATTCAATATTCATAATAATATTGTGATGTATTTATAAAATTATCATTCGTTCACGGCACGATGATCAAACGGTATTTCGTTTTGTACTAAAACTAATTTGAATTTCGTGAAAGGCAAAACAAATGATATTGTTGTTGTAAAGTTAGAGTTTAAATTAAATTCCAATTAATTTTCATCCGATTGTGTAACGACCAGATAAGCACCATTTTTATTTCATGAATATAGGAACATTATCGAAAGAATATCGATCAAAGTGCGACATTTCAATTTTACACGTCAAATTTGATTTACTATAGTTGGTGAAATGAACGTTGAATACAAATTACATTAACACTAATTTGTATTTATCCGCTCGTGTCATAGGTACTCATGATTCCACGTATACACCTCCCCACACAAAATAATAGGTATTTAATATTCCGCAAAGTATACATACAATTTTTTTTTTAACAATTAAGTATCAAATATGGAGTAGTCGCGTTTACAACCGAGTTTTCTCGAAGTCATCAAAATATCGTCTTCATATTATCTATCGTGTCGAGATTAGAGAGGCCAACGACCATGGCCGCTGTTTCATATGCGACCAGATGGGATTCTGGCTCCCATTCGAGTTCTACACTTATCCACGAGATTTTCACACATACCTCTCCGATGTTATAACATTTCACCATCGAATTTTATACATGACGAGGTCGGCGTACCTATACAGACAGTTGTATAATATATTATGTGTGTCCATATAGTCTATTTCACCAAGTAAACCGATATCACAATCGTCCGAGTAAGATCAAACCAACACATTATTATTAGAATAATTTCGTCCGAAAATCATTTAATCCCGCGGACATACCGACGACGACGGCACTACCGTTTGTATCTCCTTCTTGAGTATAATATACACCCGCGTAGATACGTTCCGAGATCGATGAAATATCGATAAAGTATATTATTATTATCATACATGGGTAGGTAGGAAGTATTCATAAAAGCGCATGTAAACATTGTATTTTTCACCCTTTGATGGGTTTTAGTAATTGTTTATGTTTTATTAATGTTTTTTTTTTTGTTATTCATTTCATCATAATCCAAGTGTATTATATTGTGTGTCCTGTTCAAACAAAAAAAATCGATACCCACAATATATAAGCATGTTGTATAACCCTGATGTATGTTATGTCTGCAGTTCCCCAATACCTATATTTGTTTTGTTTTACGCCTATGTCAAATCGTTGTCCGTGTTGATTTTTTGTCCGCATATGTGTACAGCCGACCGGTTGAATATCAATAATACTAAACGCTCGTCGTTTACCCAATCATCCCAAAAATCTTTGTATAGTGATGGAACTTACATAACCCGAGTAGGTACACAAATGAAACGAACGAGTTTTGTATTGCATACTCTGTGCTGTTAGGCTAAATATTTGCGCTTTGGTTTGAAAATTTAACGTGAACCGTTGCATACGTCATTTATTATATCTTAAGTATAAAATAATATTTTTTATATACATTTTTTTGTATTAATGGAATAAGATAAATTTAATAATTAAGTGCAACAATAATTTTCATATTATACTAATTTTGTTACTTTTTTAAAATTTGGATTTAAACCATAATAGTTTATCCTATGACCATATTCGATCATCTGTAAAAGCTCAAACAACGACAACAACCATTTGGAGTTTGGCCCGATCATTTTGTTTGCCTAAAATTTTTAAGAGTTTATCAATTTGCACAAAATTATAAAATTCTTAGTTTTACAGTTATTCTTATTAATTCCATGACAGTATGTAACATATTATTCTATAATTATTTAGTAAAAGATCTATTTGTCTAACAAAAAT